>CAVNYN010270447.1:0-15947 GCA_963692815.1 Nyctanthes arbor-tristis
TAATATATAAAAAATGAATATTTTAATTTAAAAATAAAAATAAATTAAAAAAAGAAATGGCAACGGGGGGAGACTCCCCCCTCATCTGCTACCATTTCCGACAGCCCTTTAGCTACCAGCTGCCATTTCCGACAACCTAAGGTTTGCCGAAAATGGTAGGAGATTGAGGGGCCCCTTTTGCTTACTGCTGGAATGCAGCAAGCACGGGGGACTCCCTCCTGTTGCCATTTCCGGTAGCCTAAGCAGATGAGGGAGGGAGGCTCTACTGCCATTTCTGTCCATAGGGCTGTCAGAAATGGCAACGGGGAGACTCTCCCTCCCACCCCCAATCTTTTTTTTTGTATATTTATTTTATTTTTTAAATTAAAATATTTATTTTTTATATTTTAACGGAATTGCCCTTGGTCAATGAGTTGGAGACTGTAGCTGTAAATTACCCTAAAACTTATCAAGAAAGCTTAGTAATTTCAATAATAATTTTAGTATTTATAATACTATTCATTAAACAAAATTAAAACTAAAAATATATAAATATATTTAAATTGACCAATAAATAAGTAGTATGAATTACTCATACTAACCCGTCCTCGATCCGTCTCCCATTTAAGTGGAGGATGGAAAAAAATTTTGATGGGCAAAGTAATGGTTGTAGCATACCCAATCCCGACTTGACTCATTGTCAGTCTTATACATTAGGAAATCAAACATTTTATTTTTCTCCGTAGCTATACCGTGATGAAAACTTTGTAACTATAAAACGTTAATTAATTATATTTATTATATATGAGAAAAGTAATATAATAACGACTCAATAAAAAGCATACAAAAATTATTAAAAATTAATGCATTGGCTAAAAATGAAATACTCTAATATAAATTTCAAAATATTTCATGATTAAGACATATATATTAAAAAAATTTGATTTAAAAAATAAAAAACTTGGAATATAAATTAATTCAACAAAATATTTAAGAAGATAGGATATATTTGTATAGAAATTTCAAATTTGTGAGATCTTAGCCGTCAATTAGCAAAGATAATAAATGAAGAAGGATTTGCAAAACTTCTAAGAAATATTCTTGAAGATAATAATAGTTAAGGATCATAATACCTTATTAATTGAAAAAAAAGGGGAAATATTAATATGTAATTTACCGCAAAATTTACCTAATATGTAAAAAAAGTCTAAAATAACCTAACTTAAGACAGTTTTTGCGGGAAAAATACTGGAAAAGGTACCGCAGATTTCATTCATTTTATGTATACTAGTATTTGCACTCGTATGATGCATGGATAGATATATTGAAAAAAATTTAAAGATAAAAGAAATGAATCCCTTTCCAAAACCTACTGGAGGTTTTGTAACAAAACTTCCTACAGGTTTTGTAACAAAATTTTTCATCTCGTGTGGCATGTATGAATGCATGTCACATGTAAAATACACATAGCATACATCACTGCACGTCACGCGGGGTAGGAAGTCTTTTTACAAAACCCTCGAGAGGTTTTTGAAAATTTTCTTAAAAGAAGTATAATCATAAAAATTATTTACATGTGTGACAAATCTGAAAAGCCATAAATAATTATCACCTTACTAAATAGGATGTCAAAAATGTTAGAATACAAAAATGCAATAATAATCAATCATCATCCACTAAATTCTTATACAAAATGGTTTGTCATCTATAATATCGGACGATACTTTGATATCTGATAGATAAAAAATTAAAAATTAATATGTATGTGTATCAAATAAATTAACATGTTGCATTCTTTAATCGTGTTTCTCTATTGAAAAATGCATGAAGATATAGTGTGACATTGAGTTATACAATTAATTAGATCACTGTCAAAAAGAACTATAAATTAAAGCGCACAAAAAGAAAACAAGTAGAAGATAATTCATATAGGGATTATTAAAGCTAGGATCATTATCACACATACCCATTTATAATCCGGGAAAAAAGAATAATGATATTAAAAATTTGGAAAACCTACTAAAAATTAGGAATTCGGTAGGAATTAAAACAGATAAAATAGAAGAACATAATGTGTATAACAATGATGAATGCAGATTATAATGGAATTGTATATGTATACAAGAATCCCTTCTAATTAGGTCACCTAAATGAAAGGAACGGGAAACATCTTCAAGTGCAGAATTAGAATGGTAATGTGAGTCTTAAAAGGTGCACGCGTCTATTGAGGAAAAGTAATCAAAATTAAAATGTATTTTTAAGAAAACGTGCAAAACAAATATATAATTAAATAAATAAAGAGTAGTATAATAAGTGATGCGTGCGTGATGTCAATGCAGGTTGATCAGCTGTCAAAATTACAAATTTGGTAAGCTGATATGTAAGTGATTCGAAGAAATAAGGAAGGTCGTAGGAAATATGATTTGCACTTTGTAGAAGAGGAGGTGCACTAGTATATCTAGCAAAAGTAACCAAAATTAAAATGTATTTTCAAGAAAAAATGTAAAACAAACAAATAAATAAATAAATAATGAATGGTATAACAAGTGATGCGGGCGTGACGTCATCAGGACATTTAAGCAGGAAAACACCTTTAAACTACTATTGATTTAAGAATATATTGATATAGATGCACTATAAATGAAAGTATATTAGAAAGCTAAAAAATTACTTAGGAAAGAGGAATATAATTTGAGACAAGTAAAGAAAATAAGGAATATGTTTTTTAGGCGAATGGAGTAATTTAAAGATATTGATTGAAGACCCACTTGGTTATTATTTTGATCTATTTAAGCCAAACACGTGACCTTCGATGCTTTTGAAAAATGCAAATTAATGCAACTCTTAACTATTGTGGTAGGTTGTAGAGTTGCATTTCTTGTGGAATATGAGAACTTAGATTTGGACGGTTTACAATGCCATTTAGCTCAAACCAATATAAATTACGAAATGTTCACAATTAATTAACATTTGTTGGAATTAGTATGGAATATTGTTTCTAAATTAATTAAGTGATAAATCAAGTTATTGAATTACCATGTCCATGTATACTTTTGAATGGTGTTATTTATTAATTATTATTATCACTACTCGGAATAATCACCCGTCTTAGTTGCCATTTATTATTACAGTAATGCTATTTATCTATATTAGAGACCAATCTCCAATCTAGTCGACATTACTATATTGGAAGATAGAAGATACATAAATATGTGGGGGGTTAATTTATTTACGGCTAATAAGGAAATGACAATTAGACTAAAGATCGTTCTCTAATATAAATAAATAGCATTATTATTATTATTATTATAATAGTGATTTAAACAAGTGCATTAATAGTAGGATACTCACTTTTCAGGGGAGTTCCGTGGTTCAAACCACACATACCATCCCCTGTTTCCCCTCTCCTCTCCCTTGTGTGTCAAAAAAATAAAAAATGATAATAATAGATTTCTTACTTATGAATAGATGTATGATTTTAGACGGGGAAATGATATTATTCCAAACGTCTAGCGCTATAAATATTGTCAAATGTAACGTGGTGTGTATCTAGACACGCCATATAAGTCCCACTTCCCACATTGACCCTTTAACTGATGCACATTTCCAAATGCATGCAACTATACATCGGATATCATTTATGGAGTCAAATATTTGGTGTTATTATCATTTTCCATAATGGACCTACCATATGAATACACTGTCTGAGTAAATTTAAAAGCTACAAATTTCCCCAACCTATAAAATAGGTTTTTTCTTTTTTTTTTTTTTAATTTTATAGTAATGCTTGATGATATGGGAGGGGATGAGTGATTTGAATCTAATATCTCTTGTATGAAATGTAAATATCTAACTACTATGTCATAATTTATAGTAATGCTTGATGATATATGGGAGGGGTATGAGTGATTGGAATCTAGCATCTCTTGTATGAAATGTAAGTATCTAATTACTATGCTATAATTTGAACCCCAGTAATGCTTATATTTTGTATGATAGAGTTTGATTTTTTAACTTTTTATTATGACTTTTGAATAATACCAAATCTTCAAAATTTGGAGGACGAAGTTAAAAAATTGATTATCACATGACAAAAAGAGAGAGTTATTCTAATGAGTCACCAGTCTGATTCCGTATAAGGAGTTAGATTTGGTTGATTAGAAATAAACCAAAAAAGAGATCCCTTATGTTCAATTTGTTAAACAAACTGTTATTGTCTGCTTGAATATAGGTATGGTTGTTATATGATTTCTTATTTTCTTGACACTTGTTGCACGCAATATTATTGCTGTACACTCATTGGGGGTTAGGTTGTATACTTGTATGCCCTTTTCCTTGTAATACCTTTCTTTTTTTGTTTTTTTTTAACATATATCATCAATAATATATATAGTAGGGGTATTCAAACTCTCCCATATAACTGAGGCGTACGTCTTAAAAAAAAGGGTAATAATCAATGGTTTCTTTCCCCTAAAAAAAAAAATTCTTGTTTACGTACTAGCTACCAGGGTAGCCATAACATAATTGCTACCTAGCAAAACGAAGAAAAAAGATAAAAATAAAAAATAAAGACATGCATAATATTTTATAAAAAAAAAAAGGAAAAAATGCGGGACTAGAACTGGAGAATTTGACTAAAATAACTTTATTGGGTTTTGATTTTACTTTTGTTGAAATACAAATAAAAGTTAGATTTTACATTTGAAAGTCAGAAGTCTATGCTTGATTTGACTTGAAACTAATGGTTTTCGGTTAAAATGCAAGAATAATGCATTCATCTCTTCAGTTTAGTTGATATTTTCTTATTAAGTAATAAATAAATCGATATCTCTATGTATTTATGATTATCCATCAATCTTTTAATATAAAAATACTAACTAGACTAAAGATATGTCTCCAATCTAAATAAATATCACTACTCAAATGCAACATATAGAAAAATATGAAATCAGAACTTGGGATTTCGCCTAAAATAACTTTGTCAGACTTGAGCAACTCATATTTTTGAGGCAGCTGAATTTTAAAATTTAACTGTTTTTCCATATATAAAAGGTCAAACGTTTAATTTTCTATTTTTAAGTCAAAACTCTCAACTAAGGCTCCCGTCGGTTCAATTTGGCATAACGATGTGTAATGTTTTATAGTAAGCAGGAGCTTTTGATTGTATTTGTTTTTCAGAAAATCATACTTGTGCACAAATTTTATATATAATATAAATAAATATTTTGTACAATTAGTAATTTGATTTGATTTTAAAGTCTTGCTATTTTGTAGGGAATCATTTACAAAATCTTTTAAAAATAGGGTACATTTGATATTTTACTCTAGATTATTTTCCCCACAATATATAGGGATAAGATGGTAAAATCACCCTATTTTATAAAAAGTTTTGTAAAGAATTCCTTACAAATAGCATTTTTTTCTTGATTTTAAGTGATGTGATATGTGAAAAAATAAGAATCTGCGAAGTTTGATTGTATAAAATTTGTGTAAGAAAATTGGACAAGGGTAGCATCACTCTTGTTTTCCTAAGGAAAATACCAAATTCATGGGGAAAAATTCAATCTTTATTGTTTGAAGACAAATGAAAAGAAAATTGAAATTTGATGGTACAATCTTTCTATATTCATGTTTTGATCCATTTTTTCATCATAACAATTCTCACATCTTCGAGATTTTTGTTTTCTATGTAGTTAGAAAAGATTTTTTTGGTGAAATTTCATACTTATAGCACTCTTATGATTAATAGTCAGTCTTTCTTTTGGAATCACATAGAAAAGAATTTTGCTATTTAAACAAAATGTCAAACAAAAAAGTTAAACAAAATTGACACATGATAGGATTATATTTTTCAACACATCATATCACTTTTATATCAATGGTAATCATATGACCCACATGTCTATTTTATCACTCCATTTGTCTATTTTTTTGTTCAAGTAGAATTATTCTATAGAAAGAGTATAGAAAATGTACGAGTAATGTTGATTTAAAAATACAACTTCTTTTTTAAACTTAATTGTGTTTGTAGGTCTATGAATCATGCTGCTACTTGCGAGATAAACAGGTTCTTTGTCATGCTCATTTGAGTTGGAAGGGTCTTTCCACATTGATTTTGGATGTATTGTTTTCTCAAGCAATAAGATTTTTTCTCCAAAAAAAAACCTTTTTTTCTTTTCTTTTAGTTATACTTATATTTTAATGGTAAAATATTAATTATTATTAGTCGGGAGAAAGATGAAGAAAATACAGCAAGGCAGAAAAATACAAATAGGGAGATCTCATGGGAGATATGGAATATAACTGCAAAGAGCGGCACAGTTTAGGAACTATAACAGTCTGATTTCGTTGCTGCTACCGGTGTCCCCGACTCCTTTGTTCCCTTTCACCGTCTCTCCCGTTGCGTTATATTCATATCTAACAGAACTATTTTTCTTTAATAAATAAATAAATAAAATAACCAAAAATCTCTCTCTCTCTCTCTCTCTCTCTCTCTCTCTCTCCCTATATATATTTTACATTCACAAAGTTGCAGATTCGATATACCCACGGCACGGCGGCTCAGCCTCTTCTGTCACAGAAGAGCCGTAAACTACTAGTTGTTTATCTGTCTTTTGGAGCTACCAAAGCTTTCTTTTTATCTCTTGATCTTGCCGTCTATATATACCATATACATACATTAAAAAGAAATCTTTAATCAATCCTATTAACTTTTTCTTGGTCAAACCTTTCTTGATTTTCTTCTTAGATTTCAAGAAAACCCAATTTTTGTACATTGGTATTGATTTACTACTATGATTTCCTCTTTAAAGCAGTCGACTGTAGGAATCCAGAGCCCGGATTTTCTGCGGTTAAGATCGCAGGAGCCGTCGCGGCCCCACCAGCTGCCGTTTCTCCCACCGGTTAATTCTCGCCGGAGCTCCATTGTTTCTGTCTATAAACCCCTCCATGTCGCTTCGCCAGAAGCTTTTTGTACCTCTTTGAGGAAATCTTTGAAGGACGAAAAGGAGAAATCTTTGATCACGTGTAAAGCATATGAAGCGGACAAATCGGAGCCGATCAGCGAGTCGGCGGTGACGAAATCAGAGGCGGCGCGGAAAGTGAAGATCGGGATTTATTTTGCGACGTGGTGGGCTTTGAATGTCATCTTCAATATTTATAACAAGAAAGTGTTGAATGCTTTTCCCTTTCCATGGCTAACTTCAACGCTCTCACTGGCTGCTGGATCATTAATCATGCTGATTTCTTGGGCTCTGAGGATTGCTGAAACTCCGAAAACGGATCTTGATTTCTGGAAGACCCTTTTTCCTGTAAGCACATTTAGGGTTTTACAAGATCTGGGTTTTTCTTTTTTGTGCAGTTCTATTATTGTCTGATATTTTCTTTTTCTGTGAATGCTGTGATCTGTGTGATAATTGTTTTTTTAGGCTTATACTTTATTAATTGATAGTATGAGTTTAGTATATCATTTACTTTCAGGTATTCTTTGAACAGCTGGACTCGAATTAGGCAGTACAATATACTTATTATTCTATTTACTGTCTTAAAACATTGGTTGATAGTGTCAAGTCCTCTTTGATTGTTACTCAAGACTTTTGAACCTTTTGTGCTGCCCCATACAGGTTACAATACTTCAATTTCCTTTTCTTTGTCAATGCCGTCTAGTCTAGTCGGGTCCCCCTACCAATTAATCTCAGGGTTATGAACATCTGGACATGAATTTAACAGCATAATGGATAAAATGCTGTTTCTATTGCTTCATTAGTGCTGAACAGGCCATTTGTGATATTCTGGTATTATTAAGAAAGATTGAAGAACTTATTGTTGTTAATGTGGGGTTGGTCTTTTTAGGTTGCTGTTGCACATACAATTGGGCATGTCGCAGCTACTGTCAGCATGTCAAAGGTGGCCGTATCGTTTACTCACATAATCAAAAGTGGTGAGCCGGCTTTCAGTGTTTTGGTGTCAAGATTTCTTTTGGGTGAGACATTTCCACTGTCTGTGTACTTGTCGCTCCTTCCGATCATCGGTGGTTGCGGTCTTGCAGCCCTCACTGAGCTCAACTTTAACATGACTGGTAATTCGCTGGTCTTTGTGTGGAATCTTCACCCTTTTTCTTTTGTTATTTTGTCCTGTTTTAACTCAATTTACTATAGTAGAAGGGAAGTTTGTCATTCAATCATGGAATGGAACTGAATACGATTGCATTCTGGGCTAAGCTTAAAAGTTACTCTTGTGGAATTATGTCTTGTTAGTGTAAACGTGACTTTCAAAATAATATCAGCATTTCAAAATAATATCAGCAGGTAAAGTGACTAATTTTCCTTGTTATTATGAGATACTGTTGACCTCACTGGAAGCTTGAAACCTGTCTTTTTTTTTTTTTTTTTTAATTTCTTACGTCATTTAAGTTTTTCATGGAGTCACATCATTTTGTTTAAGCATTTGATTCCAGTTGGCATTTCCTGGTACTTTTGAAAATTGAATAAACTTGGAGGGACGTTGAACTGAATTTGGCGGTATTTGGGTTGTTTTCTGATGCTTATGTTGTGGTTCTTGGCTGTAAACATCAGGTTTTATGGGGGCCATGATATCAAATTTGGCGTTTGTTTTCCGGAACATATTTTCCAAGAGGGGCATGAAGGGAAAGTCGGTCAGTGGAATGAACTACTATGCCTGCTTATCCATGCTCTCTCTCTTGATCCTCACTCCATTTGCAGTAGCTGTCGAGGGACCACAAATGTGGGCTCTTGGTTTCAAAGAAGCCCTATCACAGATCGGACCGCCGATTATTTGGTAATCACATGATGACACTTACCTGCTTTGTTTAGTTCCATTTTGGCCATATTGAATGTATGATGCCATGAAGAATACCGTAAAATGCACAAATTAGACAGCCACTTCAACTATATTTATGTTATGGTGATCACAGGTAAATGACAAGAGAGATATAAATACAATATGCATGATTGTGACAATTTTCTGGATATCAATCAATCATTGACGTTCACTCATGTCTATTGAAAACTGGACCTTTATTAGAGTTGAGTAGTTTCATGAGTAGGATGCATTAATAATAAATTTTCGCATGTAAATCTCATGAATTACAAACCCAGTTAAATTTGAACACAAGTTTCGTAAAATCAATTTGATCCATGATTGTGTAAATTGTTTTTCCTGACTTGCTGATCGAAACTGGTGCGTTACAGAATGTTGGCAAATCCCGTTGGAGTAATTTCTGATATTGCTCCAGACTTATTAGTCATGTTGATGCTGAATTTGGATAACATAAGATAGATTTGTCGCTTTGCCGTTTTCTTTTCTTTCTGACCGTTTGTTTCCAATTGCTTTCTGTTATTGACATTTTGTGCTGTCATTTTTGTGAACTGACAGGTGGATGGCGGCCCAAAGTGTTTTCTATCACCTATACAATCAGGTGTCATACATGTCACTGGATGAGATTTCTCCCTTAACGTTTAGCATTGGAAACACGATGAAGCGTATTTCTGTCATCGTCTCGTCTATCATCATTTTCCGTACGCCTGTACAACCCATCAATGCTCTTGGAGCTGCCATCGCAATTCTTGGAACTTTCTTGTATTCACAGGTAATTTCCTAATCTTTTCCTGGTCAAATTTTTGCTCAACTCAGACTACTAGAAAGTTTCTTTCTTTCTGCCCGTCAAACGCAATGTTGATTCTCTCAACACTTGCTAGATTCCTTGCCTTGACAACCTTCTGAAGAAAACACCAATCTTTTTAACTTTCAACGCCCTTTTAGACACTGCAAGCCAATGTCCCAGGGTCCAGAACCCATTTTGACTGAGACCATAGGATCCATATTTGTCGTATCTATAAGGATCCCGAACTTGTCTCGGGGAGAAAGATCTATGGCTTCCGACTTAATAAGTTCTCTCCAGTCATACTGGTTGAAAGAACCATGCTTCTCTGCTTGTTATATACACTGACGCTGATCGTTATTTTTATGTTTGACAGGCAAAGCAGTAGCAAGAACGCCGTGAATAAGGAATTCAGTTTGGTCGAGAGGTATAAAACCAGACAGAAGTTGCTTTTGAGATTTGTGCTGCTTGAGGACCGATAAAGTTTGAACTGAGGGGAGTAGCGGCTTTACCTGTAGATAGAAATAATGAGTTAAACAGCAACTTGGATTTTATACAGATCAATTTTTAGATTGTGTTTTGTATTTGTACTCAAAGAAGTTGAGGCAAGAACCGAAAAATTTACCAATAATAACAAGAGCGGCTCTTAATGCCGGGTTAAGGGACTTGAAAGAAATTGATATAATGTGGGTTTAAGATCATCTGATCATTTTCCTCCATGGAAGCTAGGTAGATTAGCAGTTATGATTTACCATCAGATGGTAATGAGGCGTGTAATCTGACATGTCACATTTCAGGGTTTGATGTGTGGTACATTGATTTTTTTTTATTCCATTCTTAGAAAAGTAACAATTATTTGAAACAACTCAACTGTTACTAAGCATTTTCAATGTATAGCAATAGTGATCATAGAATAATGACAATTGGTAAAAAAATATTTATTTGACATATTAAATGTTTGATATTATCGTAGAGAAAATCATGAGATGACATTGTCGCATTAATTTACTCTCTTTTTTTCAAAATATTTAATAATAACTTGTTAAATATACAATATGGATATTGTTGCATTAGAGAGTTTATTAAATGTAATGTTAATATTATTTGTCACATATATACTGTCAATATTGTTGTATTAGAGAAGCTCTTATATATCACCGTCATCACCGCATTTTATTGGACTTACAATTTAATTAGGAATTTTGAGACTTTTACTGAAGTCCAAAATAAGTATTGGTGCAACTGCAAGTAGATAAATAAATTTAATTATTATCTTTTTAGATCTCACATAAGGTTTTTGGAATCTTTATTATAAGGAAAATAACGTGGATCAATAAAAAGTTAATATATATATATATATACACACACACACCCTCGTTGCTACTTATCTCCTTCCCATTATGTCTATTGGCACCTAACTCCTGAGTCTGCTTGAGTTATGCAGTGGCAGCACTGGCCATATTTGTTGATTACTCGACTAGTAGATTTCCTATAGAAACAGATTAGGTTCTGAATTCAGAGCCCGATTTGTTTCTATAGCCGGACTGACTTGACTAGTAGGCTCTGGCATGTTACTCAACAAATCGACCACCTGACTCGTTTGAATTAACTTGGGTATGGTTGGGTTGGTCTTTTGTTTGAAAACAGGTTTATTATAGTTTGAAAATGTGCAAACCAAGTGGGTTGGGTTGGGTTGGTTGTGGGTTTAGAGTTCAAAACTGGCTAAACCCGACCCGCTCAAAACTGAGCAACCCCACTCGGTTACCAGATTTCTTTCTTATTTTATTTATAAATGTAAACACGATTATGAAAATGCAAAGGAATGATTTCTTTTCTCTATAATCCATGTATCAAATTCAAATACACTAGGAAACTTAATCATACATACAGAAAACCTCAGAAACCCTAGGCCCTAGCCTTTATTGTTTAGTTTTTTTATAGAAGGGGAGAGGAGAGGAGGGGCAAGTGTTGTTCAAACCCGAAACCTTCTACCCAGAACGTGACACTAAAGTACTTATTTGAATCATACCCTGGCCCAAGCCTCATTCTAAATTCTCCCTCCGTCCTATAAAAGTAGTCCCATATCATTTTTCACATAGTTTAAGAAAGTCCTGTTGATGCCAAATTTAGCTTTCGACTCAACAAACAAGATTTATATTTGCGGGAAATTTATATTCGAATCGATATGAGCAATAAATGCAGAAAAGGTAAGAACTGTTTGTAATCTTTGTAATAAATGGAAGACTATAAATGTGTAAAAACAAGAAGAATGAGGTTTGGGTGTCGAACCTTTTCTTATTTCTGTTTGCCTTTATTTATAGTATACATTTACTTGTTTGCATGGAATAATGATTGCATACATTTAATGCCAGACCCACAAGGATGACGTAAGTGTCAAATTAGTAGGTATTAATCCTTCACTTTTTTTACTATTGGTTGTTTAAGTCATGCGTGGGACAGGTAACCACCGTTTCACATTTAATGCTACGTCCCATCAGCCGTACGAGATAAGATTTCCCACTTGAGTTCCCATGCTGCTATCCAATGGGCTAGCTCGTTAGGTCGTGGCGCTACGTCGGGACGTTACGAGCTAAATATCTTGGCGCACAGACGCCCGGAACCGTAAGAGCGCTTGGAGAAGATGTTTGCCGTCAGGTCGTTGAATCAGGTCTCCAGGTTCTCTGGTCGTCAGGTCGCCAGGCCATTGGGTTAGGTGAGGCGCTTAAGGCCTGTTTCCAAGACCCTATACATGTTGACCTTTGTTGAACTTTGACCCTCGCTGACTCTTGCGACCTGGTGGCTACAAAATGTCCCCTCAAGGTCGCTGTTCCTTGAGCCCAAGGTTAGCGGCCTTGAAGGTTAATTGGCGATTCACTCGGAACTTTTTGCCGCCAAAAATCTGACTCTTTGAATTTCGAAAAAGGAGTTGAGGCAGCACTTTTTTGCCATGTGCCCGTTGTTTAGTGGAATGGCATGTTCAGGTACTCTGAATGTTGCCCTTTAAGTTCCCGATATCCCACGCGGCCATTGCTCTTCTATATTCTAACCAAACTCTATTTATACCCATCTGTTCATTCCTTTCTTCCATTGCATTTTCTTCTTTTGCACCCAGCTTCTAGGAATTTTTAGTTACCAATTTCTTCAGACTTCCTTGTGATTTGTTGATCCTTTCCCAGTGTTCCTCCAAGCTTCCGAGATAGTATCAGTGCCAAAGTAAACATACTTTTTTCCTGATTTATGAGGGATTTCGCGGAATGGAGGGTAGTCTCCTTTGATAAGTGATATAGGTGAAGGCGTGGCAGCAGACGTGGAATGGTCCACAGATGGAGAGACGGCGGGGGCAACGCCGGATTTGGTGTCGAGAGTCCAGTTTGACTGGATGGATGATGAGAGTGAGGATGATGAGGAGGTGAGTTCCAGTGGGAGTCCTCCAGTGGCGGTGATTCACGATAAAGATCGGTCATGGGTGTGTAAACACATTCCCTTAAAAATAAAAAAGACTGACCTACACGCGGTAAGGTAGGATTACCGCATTCCTGACCGCGTCGCGCTTTGGGTCCCCTGTGAAAGAGAGCGGCTCATTGCCCCCAGGGGTGCGTAGCAGCTAGCATCAGGATGTTCGAGGCTGGTTTCCGCATCCCGCTTCCGCGGCCTGTCACTGGGCTGTTGAGATCGGAAGATTGCCCCTTCTCAAATTACACCTATGAGCTAGAAGACGATAATTGAAGTTCTCGCTTTGTGGCAACACAAAGGATGGGGATATCCAAGTCCGAAGGATCTCAACTCGTACTACGTGCTGAGGGCCTCACCCCCGGAAGATGATGGTTCCACTTAGTTGCACGGTTTAAGGCCGGGGCCTTAGTCCTATGGGGAAATTTGGTGAAAGGGGCATCCGAATCTGGCTCCAGTTGGAAAGAGAGCTAGTTTTGGGTATGGGGCGAGTGGAAGAGTCCGCCGAGTCCTGGTGATGATGACGCGAGCATTACCACAAGCTACATGGAACCCAATAACCATATTTTCGATAGAATTTCTTCCGCGGGCTGACAGACTGATGCTTTAACTGTGTTTTCTTTCTTGTTAGGTATCGAGCGAGGTCGAGCACTTTCTGTGCTATTTCAGGAGCGAGCTGAGGTTGTAGCCCAAATACCGGACCATCATCGTCACGTCGCGGATCTGACGGACAAGGACTTCCTGATACGTACTGGCCTGTCTGCTCCCATGTCCAAGCACATATCCAGGAATCCGAGCAACTGCAAGCTGTTCTTCTATATCTGGATGCCCTGCCTTTTAGATATTCCTTAGTGTCCTGACACTTGTTTCTTTTCAGGGAAAAAGTATCTTTCCAAGAGATCGGAAGAGTGGGCTATTCGAGAGGTCGAGAGGAGGAGAGCTGCCTGGGAGAAGAGGAAAGCAGCGCGCGACAAAGCCAAAAAAATAAGGACAGCCGAACAGCTCAACGAGGGTTTGAGGAGGCAAGAGGAGAAAAAGAAAATGAGGCAAGACATGGCCGCTGGGAAGAGGCCTATGACAGCTGATGAAGTGGCCGCCTCTGAACGATCTAGGAAAAGGCAGTTGGCCATCAGGGAGCCCATGGCCAGTCCTCCACCCACCCTTCCTGTCGCTCCTGCTCCAATCGCTCATCGTGAGGAGTGACCTCTTAAAGGACCTGTTGATATTTTGGATGAAGATCTTTATCTCCCAAAGGACCAAGCTAGGCGAAATGAGATAGAAAGATTTGTCTGCAAAAAGCCGAAGGCGCTGCTCAAGTTAAACTTGGCCAGGAAGCCCTTCTCCGCCAGCATCCCAAGGATGCCTGGGCCCATTACAGGTGCCATGAGTAGCGTGGCATGGGGCTGGTCCAGGAAGTGGGAAGGCTTTACGGCTAGCTCAACGATGGCTGAACTTTTGTAGTCAAGCGCGGTGATGTGAGCCCGGTCGGCTATATTAGATGAGCACGCCATGGTTCGTGTGGGACGTTTCCTTGGGGCGAACATGAGGCTCTCTGGCCAGACGGCTGAGGTCAGTAAGGCCAGGGAGGAGGCGGAGTTGGCTCTTAGGGAGAAAGAGCAGGAGCTGCATGTAGCCAGGAGGGAGTCGGCCGATCTGTAGATTGAACTCAAAGCCTGTAAGAAGAAGTACGAGGATCTGGCGACCCAGCTAGAGACAGAGAGGTCAAGCTATGAGTAGGTCTTGAGAGAGTCTGAGAGAAGAGCTCTGAGAGAAGAGCTGCTGCTCGTTGGATACCAGGAAGCAGTTGCTAAATACAAGGCCTCTAAGTAGTTCAAGAGTACTAACGCCGGGCTTTAGTATGAGACGGCAAAGGAGATCCTGAGCGAGGTTATGAGGAGGCGTCCTAAGTGTGACCTAACCTTCCTCAAGGAGCAGGTCGCCAGATTGAAAGAGGAGTATGGCTATGTGAGCTCTGATGACGAAGATGGGGAGGTCGAAATCATATCAGAGGCTCCTGCCCCCGCCGAGTTGCCAGACCCTACAAAAGAAGCCATGGAAGTCCCTACTACTGAGAGGGAGCGTGCTGAAGATGCAACCTCTACCGCGGGGGTTGAGTCCACTATTCCAGCTAGGGGGAACGTGGCCACTTCCTCTGATGGTCAAGCTTAGGAGTTTTTTGTACCCCAACTTCCTTTCCCTTTCTGTAATCTTCGATAAATGTAATAAAAATTTCTTCAAGAGTTAGCTCGCTTTATATATTGTCAAGCAACGTACCATACGTCGTTCTTGCTTAATGGAGAGCTCGTCTCCACTTATGCCCCATTTATTTCGGAATTCAAACATATCCTGTATCAAGTGGTGGGACGCTTTACCAAGAAACTTGTCGTGGTCTCGGGTCCCTCCCCCGTTATTATAGTAGACCGAGGATTCCTCTGAATGTGTTTCACCAGACAGATGGCTCGCTTTGATCCTTCTAGCTGGGAGCCGTGGTAACTTGCCCCCAAATGTTGGATCGCTAAGCAGGAAGTTGGTCTGAACCTTAGTCGCAAATCCCCTTATTGAGCGCAGACTAAAAGCTTGCTCTAGTCGTGGTCAAGTTTTAGGTCCCTAGTTAAAAACTTGTTCTAACTTAGATCGTAGACCTATATACTTGAGCGCGGACTAAAAGCTTGTTCTAGTTGTTGAGTGTGAATTCTTCGACATGAATGTAGACTAAAAGCTTGTTCTATTCATGGTCAAGTGTTAGGTCGCTAGTTAGAAGCTTGTTCTAACTTAGATCGCAGACTTGTATACTTGAGCGAGGACTAAATGCTTGTTATAGTCATTAAGCTCGAATTGTTCGACTTGAGCATAGACTAAAAGCTTATTCTAGTCATGGTCAAGTGTTAGGTCGCTAGTT
>CAVNYN010270450.1:0-18924 GCA_963692815.1 Nyctanthes arbor-tristis
TTTGTTGGCTGTTTACTTGGGGTGCCCAGTTCAGCTGGCAGAAGGCATATCTCCTTTTGCTCTTCCTATCAAGGATGATGGGTTAATGAAAACAGCAATTGGCAAGATGATGAACAAATAAACAAAGAGTTGAAGCACATTACAGGACTAAGTGGTTGCAAAGTCATCTGTGCATATACTTCATCTGTTTCAACATCTGCCTGATATATGGAAAAAATGAAAAAAAAGCCATTAAGATGTATATATAAAATAAAAAGAAGATACAGCAGAAGAGTTTAAAAAAGAAAGAAAAGAGAGAGAGAGAGAGAGAGAGAGAGAGAGAGGAGAGCTCACATGCATAGTCACATTGTGAAGTTGGCATATAAGTTGTGGAGATAAGCCAGGATAGCTGGGGATAGTGGCATCTACTTCCTTGTTGGTTGAGGCAGTAACCTGTTTGTAGAATAATGATAATTGAGAGCACATGTTATCAGGAAGTGACAGTCTTGAAAGTGATACTATATAACTTCAGCTGTCAATCAGTATAATAACTGAAACTTTGTAAAATACTTCATATCAGCCACTAAATATGACTTCTGATGAAAATTTTCAACTGCCAATAACCACCCCCACCCGCCCAAAACACGCAGAGAAAAATCTCAGTAGAAGAATAATGAGGTACAGTACATCGTGATAGGTGCCAGTATGGATATATCTTACTAAGCATGTTTCGATGGATATCTCATCACATAATTCTTTTTTCTATTCCAAGAATATTATGGAATGGGAGTAAAAAGGCAATTCACAAATAATCTCATATAAGAATATTGTGAACAAACTAGAACTTGTGATACTTTTAAACTTGCAGTGCATTCTAAAATCATTTCCACTCTTAATTCTCTTTCATTTATCCATTTTGTTTTCCTTATATATCCATACTATTTATGTTTAACAAATTTCAAGAGTGAAGTATCCTTATTTCGAATTTGATGATAGTTTGTACAAAATGTCCTTGTAAATCATCAAGCATCAGCTACCAATAAATTTTTACACTCAATTATCCATAGACCAAAAATATAGTAGCACACCACTTTAGCAGTCCCCACTGTATGTAGGCACAATGATGGGCATAACGTCTGATTTTGATGAAGAATTAGAAGCAACTGAAGAAAAAGGTGGTCAAAGGCAATTGGAGAAGAAAGGTTAAATAAGAGATGGAAGGAACAGACAGTAGTATGCCCTTTTTCTATGCTGGTAGGAAAGAAACCCTAGGTGAAGAACAACGGAGTATCAACATAATTGAAGGCATAAGATATGTTGTTCCAGGAAATTAACTTAAGCAGAGGCACTGCACATCTATTGCAGAACTGAAATGAATATACATTCAAAACTAACCCACCCCGCCCCCGAGGGAAGACGCACTGTCTACATAACCAATTCCAAGACATGACCAATCAACTATATGCGTGCTAAATGGCATAGAAATTAACTAAGGAAAGATTATAATACAAGTCTTCCATTCAAGTAAAATCGGTTACCTGCTCACTGTGCCCCTGGGGGAAATACACAACCCGGCTCCCAACTTGCGGGAGAGACACTAGAGGGCCCGCACAGGCATGCCACAGCTCTGAATTTAAGCATTTCTTCTCGCCTGACACTACTCCAGGTTAAAAAGAACAATGATAATAAATATTTTGTATAGAAGATAACTAATTAACTAAAAGGCAAACCTATATGCATCTACAAAAAAATAGAATAATAAATACCTTCCTCATGCTGAGGATTAAAGCCCGCAGAAGAAGAAGATAACCTCATATTCCAGAAATGAAAGCAGCTAAACAACTATTAATATAATAAGCCTCCTAAAAATAGGATACAAAAATTTAAAAGGAAAATGTTTTTTTAAATCAATAATTCTCTTGAACATACGACTTGATCCCCGCCCCCCCCAACCCACCCAAACAAATTCAAACAGCAGACTCACATATCGCGTTTATACCCAGAAAGCCCCCAACCCAGCTTGTAAATTTCTACTCGTCCTTTACAAAAAAAACAACTAAAATGAGGGGAAATTTCTACTACTTAACTAGACTATACCCAGAAAAAACCCAGAGCAACTTCGCAATTTCCTGTATGTTCAGATAAAGATGAACAAAAATTTGCACCACTCGACTGGGACTCCGAAAAAACGAAAAGTGAGGCAGATCTTGAAGTTTTTAGCAGTTTGGGAACCCTAGGACGATGGGTACTTAGAGCAATGAACCCACAGTAAAAGATAAAAGAAGGAAATGATTAGTAGCTTTTTGTGAACACTATTGAGATCTCTGTGTGGAGCTAAAATGGAGCTTCAGATCTTTATGCTTTTTTGGCATTTCAACATTTTTTTTATTCATTTGTACTCGTAATTATTTATATACAGTAACACGAAGACCGCCACTCCAGAGAGAGAGAAAGAGGGTCTGAATTTAAGGAAGCTTGTAGAATTAAATAGCTCAATTGGACCTAATTTTAGCAACTATCTAATATTTGTATCCATTGAGGGATTCTTTTGTAATAATTATATATATACAAACTTCCCATCTCATGCACGCCACGTGTACACGTGATGTGAGATGGAAAGTTTTATTACAAAACTTCTCGAAAGTTCCTTAACATTTTCATATGTATATATATATGCACTATTCGAAATAAAAACATTTGACTTTCCTATTTATCCCTTGTGGAAAATAAAAAGTATAAAATGAGTCGGAATATTTGCGTATTTAGACTAGTGTTTATTAGTGTGTTTGATTAGAAATATTTTCCGTGGAAAATATCAAATTCCT
Organism: Nyctanthes arbor-tristis; assembly: GCA_963692815.1. Classification (NCBI taxonomy): domain Eukaryota; kingdom Viridiplantae; phylum Streptophyta; class Magnoliopsida; order Lamiales; family Oleaceae; genus Nyctanthes; species Nyctanthes arbor-tristis. The sequence continues at coordinate 2,805 of CAVNYN010270450.1, forward strand.
AAAAGATTTTCCAACTTTGTGCATTTGATTGACAAATAGAAATGAAATTGAGTTTTCATTGTACAATGGATTAAGTATAGTTTTCTTCATTTTCTTAGAAAATCAATTCCCACATCCCCTTAAATAAAATATTTTCCATGAAAGTTGAAAAATATTTTCTTTTTCCTCTTTTCATATCAAACACATTAAATTATTATTATGTATTAATAATTTGATAGTATAATTTGTCGTGATTTAATTTTAACTTGACTCAATTCGATATTTATAGGACTAGGAGTTAGACGGGGCCAACTACCCATTTCCACGAGTTGGGTAACGCACATGGTGTGGGTCATCGGCCCGTTATAAGGGCCAAGTTTATGTCCCATTGATAGGGCATAGTTTGGCTGTGGTATTTAAAATGAGGATGTTATTAATGAGATTTTGGGGGTTACAAGATTAATATGGTGCCAAGATATTCTTTATGTTCAAACGAATGTTTATGGCAACTTGATTTCTATATCATGAAAGGTTATTCAATGCTCGAAAACTTTGAAATCAGAATCATTTCTCTATCTTTTTTTAAAAAAATGTGACATAAGTTTCAAAGTTACGTTTATGATAAGTAATGTAAATTCAATACTCACGTAAAAAGAACAAGAATTCTTTTTATATTTATTTAGTGAAAAATAGAGAATTTTTATTTTGACATGTTTTTTGTGGTATAGAACTTTACATGACTTTGTTGATGAACATATTCCATTGTTTAGTTGGGAACAATTCTTACAAGTCATTGAACAGCAAACTCAATTTCTTGTTTCTCCGCATGAAGTTTTCTTCTAAGATTTTATTTTATGAGGGAAGATAGTCCATGATAGGGTTCATTTTCATATAAATTAGTAGAGTCCACAATAGGGTTCATTTCTCTTACAAATTAGTAGCACAAATCTCAACATTTTTTAGTACTGAATTTTTAATGTTAGCATGTTTTAAACAATTTTCAAGTTTCTGAAACAGCGACAAAATAAAAATGATAAAAATCAGACTACTAAAAGATAATTTTGTTAAAAAAAATTCCCATTCAAATATATATAGTACAAAATGTAGTATTTTTCGTTTTTTTTTTTCTATGCAAAGTTCTTTTCTCACTGTACAAATGAAATAATACACAAAAAAACGTGAGGTATTAACTTGTAAAGGGTTCATGATGACGCTCTCTCATCAAGCAATTCCAAGCAAGCAATGCAGCACCTACAGCAGGCTCCACCTAATTTCATTTCCACATAAACATAAGACCAAAAATGAGTTATAGATCTTTACCAGGAAGAAGGGTGGTAAGGGAACAATGAACAGAGAACCTGTTGAACTGAAACGGGACAATATTAGATACCATTGCTTGGCCACTTCCAAGACAAGCTGGTATTTAGCAGACTCAACTTTCTGATAGTATAATGGCCTTTAGGGATGGAAAATATTATGTCTTGCTCCGGTGATAGAAAGCCAGATAGTAAATTTTCACATCAAAACTCAAGTTGTCTTAATTTCTTTTACCAATAATTCGTTTGCATACTAGCCTATATCTGCAGTTTAGTCTTTTAAGAGTAATCTTAAATCTAGCTTCCATTGATCCAAGCATGAAAATTGCCCTTCTACAAGCAAGAGCTAGCAGGAAATATAACGTGAATAACTAAATATATTCACCTTTGGTCGAATAGGCAAAGCCCCAGGGAAGTCCTTTGTGATGCAATTCATTACTTCATTACCAATGTCCCAGCTCTTGTTTGCTTCAAGGACGCCACCAACCATTACAAGTGGAAAATGGTCCTTTCCGTCTGAAGTTTGGCAATTGTATGATACTTCAGTTAGATGAACAGCTGAGGCAGGATTTCATGCTATGGTGGTGATACCATGTACTTGGCATATATTGTCAAATGAAGCAGATGGGGAAATTTCTCTATTGCTTTATTTGTATCCTAGTTTCTAACTTAAGCTCTCAGTTCTGCTACCACATTAGCATGATAATCAAAGCTGACTGTAGTTGTGCGAAAGAAGAAAGGCATTTCTAAACTCAATCCAGATCCAGATGGTAGATAGTGCCTTACCTGGTTTTATATTTTAATCATTGCATATTTGCATAGCCATATGTGCCGATAGTGTTCTCATGCAAACCTTGTATCCAAGAGCTGATTGGTGAGGTCAGTGGTCAAGGTTCTCTAAAAAATTCTCTTCTAAGGTTATGTTTGCATCAGAAAGCATATTTGACAACTTTGAGAGAGAGTTTATTCTTTTCTTTAAGTGTACAAGAGAACTCTATCTATTCAGGAATGTTGTAACTTGTAAGCAAAGCTCTCTGTTAAATATTATGCAGCAAGATGTATAAACAATGTTGACAAAGATGCTGTAACAAATTCGTCAGGGACTAATAATGATAAGTACTAGCATATGATGCGGCTTCTCCTTGAAACTCTAAATACATATATTATTAAAGCTCTATGATTCTTTCCCCAATCTTAATGGATTTTTACTCAATTCGCCTTCCATATTTAATTTGGAATTAGAGGAGGATAACAATAAGTGGATACCTTCTATGTGAATATATTAATTCTTGCCCATTATTTAATTAATCATGTGTTGCCTAAGAAATGGAGGCTCTGAGAGAACCAAAGGCTAGTGAGAAAATGAAAGCAGATAAGCTTTCAGAAAATGACTGGAATGACTGATTTCAACAATACCTTCATTCATGTACTATTTGACCAAAGGCAAGTCCCCATTTCTCAGGTATCGCCTTTATAAATAAAAGATAAAGGCTAGGACTGATATTCAAGGGGGTGAATGAGGCACAGACTTCTAACCTGTGAGTGTATGATGGCTAAGAAAGTTGAGTTCAGAGCAGATATGTCAATAGGATTTGGAATTACATACCAGAAGAACATAGGTGGAGTGGGGTGGCATAGAGGCCATTTATTAGAGGCCCGCAAACTGACTTGTTAATCTGAGTCCAAATGATCTGATTCATGAAATATTTTGTAGGTTTCTTATGTCAAGCTTTTGCAGTTTGGCTAACAGCCTTGTTATTAGGAGAAAAAATGCACATCCATCCATATAAGCTCCAAGCTAGGGGAAGTATAAAAATCATGTCTGTATCACATATTTGAAAAATCTCTAGGCACTGAGATGTCAGATGTCAATTTAAAACCGCACCTTCACCGCATAGATCCAATCTCAGAACAACAGCTTTCACACTACAAGCTAACTCCTGAACGGCATCGTGCAAGATCTTGTTCGCCACAAGATCACCTGCTTCTGCGCTAGAAACCACAAATGGGACAAGAGCTGCAATCCTAGCCCAAGATGGATCTGCATATGTCCACCTAAAATCAAATTCAAGTAACACTATGACCGGTTACCATTCTATTTCAACTTTTTCATAATTAGTTGGATGACAGTGTATGTGTGTGTTTTATACACACCAAACCAGAAAGTTCTTTGAGGACAGCATTTCTTTACCCATTGTCGAACTTCAACTCATCTTTTAATGCATAGAAACCTCTCATACAAAATTAAAGCTACTCATGAGTGCGAATGACATAGCTGTAATATACTAATATCTACTTGGCTCTATCCTGGAAACGATTGACACAAGACACATGGGCTCAGAAGTCTTCAGTTTTAAGTTGGTATTTCTATCTGTTTATGCGTCCTATTGGCTTGCATGTCTGATTGTATTTATCAATATATGGTGTATCTATCTCCAATGTCTCGTGCCCCACCACATGCTCTAACTTGACCTCCAGCAGTGAATTTTATATTTTGAACTTAAGTTGGATGCTAGCCTTAGAATGTTGGGCCTAACTGAACTCCACTAGATTTCAACCCCTGAATTTACAGCTCAAGAATATTTTAATATCAAAATCAGCATTATGGTTTGCAAGCATAGAGATACCATTGACATTGTGGTTTCCCACCAACTCCATCTTATATCTAAAGGGCGTTCAATTATCATTATAAGTTCCACATTATTATTTTCATCTACCCTGATCTGACAACTAAATTACAACCACACATTTAAAATTTCCATTATATCTCAACCATTCATTTCACCTCATAATTTCCCAAAATTATAATGAGAATCAGCACCCTTTAAATCCGCAAAGGAAAATCCTCTGTGAAAATATCATTCAAAATCAATCTGAGCCCGTCTTTATACTCCTAAGCTATATCTATCACTGTCCACAGTCAAATAGTTGGAGTATCTTAAATTCTTATTTGGCACCTTAATGGCATTGAAACGCATCAGGAATCTATCAATAAAAAGTGCGTAACAAGATAAATATTCTCCAAAGAACAAAAAAGCTATATTCTGTTGTTAGTAACATGAAATGTATGTACAATATATTTGACTGTTGATATTACGATCAACGTATGACTGGCATAAAACTTGATTTTAATAACTTAAGGATTATAACATACCCAATAAGTTCATCTGGTGAAGAAAGATTGAGTTTATGTAGGATACTACATGTAAGTGAAGTCTGCGGACCTCGCCCATCATGAGCCCGTATTACTGCAGTCAGTGCCTGTGCAGCTATACCATACCCACTGGAAGTAAAGTGAAGAATTATTATCAAAACTAAAACAAGGTGTGCAGCAGAAAATAAGTCTTGGAAAAATTAAGGAAAAGCCTGTATGAGGAAGAGAAGAGCCAATTAGTTAAAGAGTATATCCAGATGCAATGAAAGATCTACAGGAGAAAATATCAGGGGCCCGAGAATCGAAATCGTGATTTTTCCTCACGGGATTAGAGCTTCTGATGGGATGTAGCTGCTCCTCTGAATTACAACAGCTCACTCATGCCTTAGCCAAGAAATGTTAAGATTTTGCAATCTCTTTACCAACCAAACTTCATGCCTTCTGAGTTTCTGTTGGCTATACCAGTGCCAAATCAAGTGTACAACTGTAACTCTTACCTTATATTTCACTAGCCATTGCAGTTTAATGACTGCTCCTAGTAATTCTGCTATTATTATAACTGAAAGAAACGAATTGGAACAAGAAGGAAGTCTGGATTACCACATTTCAAATGCAGTTTTTCATGTGTTCTTCAGAAAACAATTGCTGCCACATTTTATTGGTGCTTAAACCATTAGTAGGACAAATTCAGTGAGTTTTAGTGTCCACATTCTGAGAATGATGTATACCACACAGTACCACATTTCCAATTCCCGTAGTATGAGATTAATCATTTCATGCATGAGAAGAGGACTGCAGTATGAAGAGACACCAGACTAAGTAAACTCAGGAAGATAGATATGCAAGCATTATGAAACCTTTACCTTCCCCAGTCACCTAAAATGGGTCCTGCACCGGCAGCTCGAGCTTCTCTCCCATCTTCTGTAAACCCATAAGCAATGGTACCTGTACCAGCTATGAGAACACATCCATGAAGCTTTCCCATTGTCCCACTTGCCAAAGCAGCCACAGCATCATTCTGAACGAATAACCTAACGTGGCTGGGGAATATTTCTCTAAAATTGGATGGAGAAAATGAAGTTAGGGCCAGCGGAATATTGATTAACAGTGATACCAGATTTAAGAGGAAAACATTATTTAATCATCAGTAATAGACTCAAAATATCACAGAAATTATCCCATTATATAAATGCACAAAGGATGAAGTTATAAAAACTTTTTTTTGGAGAGAGAGAGAGAAAGAGAGACTTTGCAATCATAATTAGGAGGAGTTTCTGTATTAGAATGCAGTTGGACTGATCCAACACATCATGTATCACCAATCAAGAGTCGTGTTAAGCAATAAGCGGTATATCCCAATTTAGTTGAGCAGCCACTTGCAAAACCAGAAGTCATGAGTACAGAGTTCTTTTCCTGAGTCACGACCCCATAAGAGTTCAGAGGAAACACATCAGAAAAGGAAAACATTGTAACAATATAAACTTCAGTCCCTGGCAACCATTTTCGTCAGAAGCCAGAAACTACAAGGTGTTTCAAAGCTGCATGTGTCATCAGTGGCTTGTTGTTTTGAAATGCCAACTCTATGCTATTCCAGATTATCTAAAAATCTATATCAGATTCACATGCAGTCCACTTTTCTTAGTCCATTACCCTCTCAAGTCATATTAATGATAGGAAAATCTCTCCGAGTCATCAGAAATTCCAACTCCCCTCTAATATCATCAAAACTTTCTGGTTGTTGTGAGCAGTGTGCAATATAATCTTGCTTATTATTATTTACTAGCCTCAACTTATCACATGCCATCTCTTTTGCAAATTTTGGTGGATCCAATTGTTGCTAAAGATATTTCTTTCTAGTTCAGTCTCTCCACAAACGCATGCAAGCTATACATATATAGATAGGGGTGGAATGCAGGGAAGGGGGATTCAAATTCCAGTGCATCCATGTATTCACGTGTATTGGAAGTAGGAAGGGAAGGAGCACTAAAAGATGGAAACCAAAATAGTTCGGCCAGTGAAATAAAGGGAAGCCATGCAGCTGAGTTTTACAGCAGGAAACTTTAAGAGAAGCAAACCTAAGCCAATTAAGTATGCGTTGCTGATCTGTGGGGTGGTTAACACCAGAGACAGACAGACAAACAGCTTGAACAGCATAACGGGTTGAAGCTGACTTAAAAAGAGCTTCCGCCATAACTTGTTCTAATGTGTCTCTAGCAGCAGTTTCTGTAGAACATACACAAGCATCAGGAAACAAAACTTATAAAGTGGTCTTATAATTGTTTATTATGAAAAGTTTGAGAGAAAAAAATGTCTGCCAGCAAAATTTCTTCATAACAAATAATTGGCCAGACGATGACGTAGCTTAATCGGGGGGGATCAGGTGCAGGCAGTGGTAATCATGCTTGCTCGACCATGATGAGTTATTCTAGCAGCTAAAACTAAGTAGTTACAACTATGAACTGGGGCCATCTTGAGATCCAAATTCATAAGTATACCATGCGAAGCCAAAATCAAGATTCTTCTTCTTTTATTTCCAACGCATATTGTGAAAGTGGATGACCATAAAACTTTTGTTAGATTTACCAAACCAGTTACATGCCAGAATGTTCCCACTTTCATAAAGAGATTATGAAGGGGTAACTATCACATCAATGAAACTTATAGAAATACTCAAATTTCAATACTTTATTATGCAGATTACTCTTTATAAATGGCAAACTGAAACTATGAATGGACATTATGCAGAAGCAGCCACCATCAAATTCAGATATGGAAACTGATATTCCGAATACAACAGGTATTCCTTCTCACAGAAAGTATGCAAATTGACATCCCTGGCAATGTTACCTAAAATGTGCATTCCTTCGATCGATTGCTAATATGGAAACGGGAAATTTGCATTCGCAACCTCAGTTACTGCTGTAACCTATGCTTGTTTCTCTAGCTTAGGATTAATTTATACTTGTGAATGATCCTTTCCAGCCTTTCCCTAAAAGTATGATTGCATGACATTAATCTACATTCTCAGATGTACTTCCGATTGTACAAATTTGACGGACATAGTGAGTAGCATTTTTGAGAAGTAGGGAAAGATTGTTGGGAAATATGCAAAATGACTTTTCGTAGAACATATGCTGTTGAAAATGAAGTTTGACCAATTTACTAGTTTTGCAGTGCAATGTAATCCTGAATTAGCATTCGATCTCATCTAATCTAACGATGTAATTCACCGTGAAAGTGTAGCCCCATAGTAAAAAATAAAACCAGAGCAAGCCACAACATTCAGATTGGCGGAAAGATTCATTAGCACTGCACCCAGTATTGCATACAAGCACATATAGTGAACATGCTTAAACATATCATAATAACTTCAAAAAAATGAAAAATGGGGTCTTTGAAGCATACAAATACCTCCAACACTATTGTGGTTGGAGCAGCCTGCAACAGCACGGGCTAGCACCGGCAGTGGATCAGGAAGGGGTTGATTGAAGGGAATCAAAGGCATGCAGATGCACACAGTGGAGGTAGTCCCGCCATCTATACCCAAAATCACTTTACGGCCATTGTAATTCATCTTACTGAGATTACATATACTACTTGCCCGAATAACAGCACCACCCATAACAATCTTTTCATGTTCGAAATCCCAGATTTCTCCATTTCTGTACCGCTTCATTTTGTCCAACCCTTCACTAGATTTGACAAAATTGAAATCAAACCCAATCTCTTGCAGCTTTCAGAGTGAATGAGACATGGTTGGAGCGAGAAATCGATGGGATTAAAATAGCTCAATTTTGCTAATAGAATACGGGGACGGCAACAAAAGGCCAAAATGCTTAAAACTAACTGTTTCTGCGCGTAAGAATTGACGAGTGTGCATTGAATATTCAAGCTTTGATTCGAAGACTGCAGATTATTTTATTGATGAAAAGACCTGCCGTTTTGGCATGAATAATTGCATGAGACACTTGGTGAATTATAGGGTTCCAAATAAAAAATTGCCGATCGACCTTAATTTAGGGAAAAATGGAAAATGGAGAAACGCGCAAGGGAGACGCCCCACCCTTCGGTTAAGATAATCCTGGCTTTTGAATTTTATTTGTTGTCATTTGCTACTCAAATGTCGTCTTGATTTCATTATTATTGATGCAAAGTTTCTTTTTCATTTGTAGGTATATCCCTAGTCAATGCCGTTATAACACAATTACTTAATTTTTTATTAGTCAATTTAAAAAATACTGTCTACATAGATAATGCCATAAAGTACCAAGTATTAGTGACAGAAAATTTTCATGTCTACCAAAATTTCTCATCTTTCGTTTTGTAAGTAATCGGATCTAATTTTTTTTCCTTTAGTAGTTTTCTAATAGTAGTGACTGTCATTATGACACTCATAGCCCATCGTCCCCGTAAGGGTGTATATATAAACGTCAAGTTAAAGACACTACTAAATTTATACACTCTCAAATGTTACCGTTTCAAAGAAAATGCAGCCAGACATATTTGGAAATATGAGGGGTCCAATTTTTAAAGTAATCAGGTCCAATTTTTTCCTAGTAATTTTCTGACACCAGCGGAGGATTGAAGCAGGCTTCCGTTTTATGAAGTAAATTTTAGTGGGGAAAGCCAAAGCAGGTTGCTCCAGCTTCACATGTGGACAATCTTGTTGTCACCCTTTTGCAAGGAAATAACAAGAAAAACATAGCAGTGTCACTGAGCCTTTCTTCTCCACAAATGGAAGTCATCCAAGAGCTCATTCAACTCAAAGGTGAAGAATATTAATTACTCACTTTAATTCTTCTGAGATTTCATCATGAAACCCTTTACAATGTTGGTTCCTGTACTGTCCCAACTGGGAGTTCTGATATTGAAATAATAAACTTAACTTGCATAGTTGAGTTAATTCATGGTTAAGAGAGACATTCATATGCACTTATGCAGTATAGTGGGTACATTTCATTTTTGGATTGCTACCATCCTTGTACAAAAACATTCGACTAAATTCAACCAAAAGTAGCAGTATATATCAAGCTAAATTGTGCATTGAATTCATGCATGAGCTCAAAATGCCAATATTACAATAGCATCAAAAGGGCAATGGTTAACCATATTCACTTAAGCGGGGATCTGTTCATACGAGATTTCTTAGGTGTGGATGATGGACTTGGTGACTCCTTAAAGGCAGACGGACAAAGACCATTAACTGTGCATATATCACAACGAGGCCTTAGAGGTGTACATATGGTCTGTCCAAACCCCACCTACACGCCAAATCGGAAAAGATTACAAAATATAAGGACACAACATCTAGCACAGCTGAGCACTAAAATTCAAATCCAAGTGTTACCATATAGTGAGTAAATTCGATTGCCTGAATTGAAAAAGAGGTTAGCTATTTATTGTCAATTTATCTCGTTTAAGACCTTCCAATAATTTTATACAGCATTTTTAAGGAGGAAAAGCTACCGTCAAGTTGTATAATCTGAATACCCTAGATCAAGAGAAGGGGAAAAAAGGCTACCCGCTTTAAGCACCATTCTGTTCATAGTTCTGAAGTATACTGCTACCAGCATTTTCAGAAAGAAAAAAAGTAGCAGTCAATGACCAGGTTTCAAGTAACATAAAAATATTAAGCAACAGTATAATTTTCTCAAGTGTTTTCCCAATAAGAAACGTAGAAAAATAGATTCAGTCCATCAATAATACTATTGGCATACCAGAAGAGGATTGATCGGAACCCACATTTTCAGAAAGAGAAAAAGTAGCAGTCAATGGCCAGGTTTCGTGGAACATAAAAATATTAAGCAACACTATAATTTTCTCAAGTGTTTTCCTGACAAGAGATGTAGAAAAATAGATGCGGTCCATCAATAATACTATTGGCATACCAGAAGAGGATTGATCGGAACCCACATTTTCAGAAAGAGAAAAAGTAGCAGTCAATGGCCAGGTTTCGTGGAACATAAAAATATTAAGCAACACTATAATTTTCTCAAGTGTTTTCCTGACAAGAGATGTAGAAAAATAGATGCGGTCCATCAATAATACTATTGGCATACCAGAAGAGGATTGATCGGAACCCACATTTTCAGAAAGAGAAAAAGTAGCAGTCAATGGCCAGGTTTCGTGGAACATAAAAATATTAAGCAACACTATAATTTTCTCAAGTGTTTTCCTGACAAGAGATGTAGAAAAATAGATGCGGTCCATCAATAATACTATTGGCATACCAGAAGAGGATTGATCGGAACCCACATTTTCAGAAAGAGAAAAAGTAGCAGTCAATGGCCAGGTTTCGTGGAACATAAAAATATTAAGCAACACTATAATTTTCTCAAGTGTTTTCCTGACAAGAGATGTAGAAAAATAGATGCGGTCCATCAATAATACTATTGGCATACCAGAAGAGGATTAATAGGAACCCATTCCTCCTTAGGAAGCCAAAATTGCAAGGACTCTCTAGTCTGCTCCGGAGTTGAAGTTCTCTAACAAAGGCCAAGAGTTTGTCAATTATCTATAGTATTCTTCTGTCATATTTTGCATCTATCATCATTTTTTGGGACAAGACTGGAGTACCTGCTTAGTGCCAGGACGTGAAACCCATCCAAGCCGATTACAGATGCGGTGTACATGAGTATCTACACATATTCCCTGAACATTGTTCCATCCTACATTCATGACCTTAAAGAAAACCAGAAAATAAGTGGAAAATTACTAAATTAAGTACAGAACTTCAAGCAAATGTCTATATCCCATTTTTTCTCACCAGATGAGCCATTTTGGGACCAATCCCTGGAAGCAGGAGTAACTCCTCCAATGTACTAGGAATGTCTCCATCATACTTCGAGAGACAAATTTTAGCAATTTTTTTCAAGTTGCTCGCTTTTCTTGTATAAAAACCCACCTGTCCAGAATAAAAGCAAGTTTGATAAATGTGCAATAGGCATCAAAAGATAGCCAACAAAGTTTTGTGGCTGATATATTTAACCATTCGTCTGGAGTAGATTTTCTCAGACATTTGTATCAGCATTTGAACTTCTCCTGATCAATTACATAGCAGTAGACTGAGAAAGAGAGAAAGGAGTATACAGGGTATATTAAGTTCTTAATGGTATCTTCATCAGATCTGTCAATGGCTTCAGCTGTAAGAAGATCATTCTGAAGAAGCCGCTGAATAGCTCCTGCAAGTACAAAGATGGAATAAATATTTATTATACAGTGCCTCTAAATGATTTTATCAGGAATCAGAATTAAGCGTGCAGATCATACCAGAAATGCCGTGATGTATAAATAAGTCTATACATCAAGGGAACAGAAAAAGAAAAGGAAAACCTTAAACATGGATTTTCAGACTAACAAGAACAAAGTGTGAAGTTCTGCGGGAAAGCCAATAACATTGCAATGATATCTCATACTAGTTGATAAGACTAGAAAATCAGGCAAAAGCACATAGATGGCAATTTGATTGCGTGATGTGGCTAAAACCATTAGAATCCTTGACAGGATGACGGATCACCAAGACCAATTAAGATGCACCAGCTAATTATTAAGGTATTCAGATATATCTCAATGACATGCCACAGGAAAAATAAATAAATAAATGAAAGACTTGCCATGAGTAACATGATCCTTAGTTTGGCTTGACAAGAGTGAAGATGCCAGAACAGCAAATCTTCTTTCCTGAAAAAGAGAAAACATAAATACCAGTAATTTTTAGAACCTAAGAGTCATAAACCATTGACATCATGAACCATGTATATACAATAAATTGGATTCTTGTGGTGCAAACAACAACCTTATGAAGAAGAGAACTGCCAGCTTTCTCACACCCCATTGAGTCCACTGGGGCATCCTCTGAAGACCTCATTTTGCGAATTTCTTGAAGGACCTTTTCCCAGTTAGCAGGTGGTTGTGCTGTATCACATAAATGCAAAACATAGTTTTTATCTTAAGCAAAAATGTGAAAAAGTTACAGGAAAATGTTAAAAGTAGTCTATGAGATTATAACTTAGTACATTACATCGGGTCTAATCATAAACATAGGATCTCTTTGATCAGCTTTTCCTTCTCATTTGGCTATAACATCCACATTGATTATTAAATTACTGGCTGTAGTTACCCTTCTGGATCAAATGGATATAAATTTACATTTCACTCTCTAGTAGCTCAAACTTTAACATATTTCACTCTGCTAACTTATACATTTCCTTTGGATAAGGTGAGCACTTCAAATATTTGTGCTTGTGTACACCCAAGCACAAAACTATAACATCCACAAACAGAAAAGTTCATGCAACATTTATCTGTCCACAATCATTTTGTTCAATACATCTTGGCCAGAACAAACTTGTCATGTTAGACTAACATTTCCCAACAAGGGCTGTGCACTTGTTAAAGAATTCCAGCATTTCGCAACAGCAATAATAAGAATAAGAAAAGTTTGTAAAGGTATTCTACATCATTTCATCAAATTCAAAAACAAAAATGGCAAGCTCAAGAAAAAAGTAACCTACTTAGATGAGAATAACTCTGGTTGTTTCCAAATGCAAAATCTTCAATTTCAGGTGGGCTGCAAAGCTGCATAATGTAAACTGCCGTTACGAAAAACCCCACTATTTACAAACAGAGATTTTGTCGTATTAATTTGAGTACAGCAAAATATTAATATATGTTAAAGGCATGTATGATGCAAAAGTATTCAAATTCAGTAACAGTTCACAAGAAAAAGCTCTTGGTTTTTCCTTAACAGTACTGGAGAGTATATAGTAATGATATTTCGGCGGCAATTCATTATTGACACAAATTTTCAGAAATGTTAAATGATCTGATTCCGGTAAACCTTCATACCTTATATTCATCAAAAACAGCAAATTTACATTACACGAACTTTGCAACTTCAATAAGCACCAAAAGTCTATACGCGATTAGAAAAATATATAGTTAATGATACTAACAGAGAATGCTTTCAACTTCTTCAGAAATACTTAAGGAGATCATATGGACCCTTGCAAAGTGCTAATAATCACCTGGCAGATCTCTAGCTTCAAGTGTTATTGCATAACACTAACAATTTACGTTGACAGGATTTTTCTCTTTTCTCGATTTCCAAAGTAAATGCAAGATTTTATTAATAATTATCACAAATGGATATGCCCATTATCCACAATCATAATCAAGAAAAGAAAAAGAAAATAATAGTGTGCGTACCTTTTTTTTATGTCAGATACTCAGATTAAGAAGGCAGCCAAAATATCAGTTCTCATAAATACTATACCCATCCGCCACAATGTGAGAGAGAGTGTGTGTATGTGTGTGTGTGTGTGTGTGTGTCTCTGAGAGAGAGAGAGAGAGAGAGAGAGCAAAAATTTCAATTACAGTAATATCAAACAACAACGACACAAGCACTGAAGTCTCCCTAGAATTTTTGCACAAGCACTGAAGTCAGAAGTACAAAGGAAACCCAACCGCCTAGGAGTTTAACTCTGACTAACTCCCACTAACGCGAAGAAGATGCTGTATATATTTCAGAGAGAGAAAAAAGAGCTTAGCCTTCAGACGATTGATCTCACCTTTTTTCACGAGCTTGTACTTGAATCTCCGTGCTCGTGATTTCAAGAGCCTTTTTCGGTCTCTTTTTCCTAACAAAGACACGAAGCTTTGGTACAGAACTCGCATTTAAACTTTCAGGACCTGAAACGATTAGCGCAAAATAAAGCTTGTGCCTTTTCTTACATTGAAGGCCATAAACAATGTCTCTATGGAATCAAATTGACAAAAATCCGACCTGTGTTTTCAGGCTCTGGACCCGAAGAGGGTACCTCCACTTTGGTCGCCGAAAGTCGGGTCCAGGGCATCTTGTTGAAGGAAAACGGGACGATAAAACGGTGTGAAGCAATGTTTTTTAGGGGAGGGAGCATTTCTTTCTAGCAAGGATGGGGCTTCATTTTTTCAATGGCACTTTTTGATAATTTTGATCTAATGTCAATGGATCCAGGCACGTCGCGTGCAAGAAATAAGTGGTTTTTAACGTTATCAGGCACCACATATCTGGCTAATAAAATAAATCGGGTTGTTCAGTGAGTTGGCAACTCTTGATCAAAGACCTGATTAGAAGAAATTATAAATAGTTGACGCACAAAGATACATGTCACTTGGACTTTAAGCAATATAACGCCATTAGAGTTTAGACGTATGAAAAGAAAAACAACTGGCCTTTTATGAGGTGATTATTTATAAATCATCTCATTTATCGTACTCTTTTAAACACTCGTCAATCATTATACTTTTGACACATAAAGAGCTCATAAAAGAGAAGTGTCATTTGTTATTTGTATACACTAGTAAATTTATTACTTTTCATGAAAGATAAACACATCTCTCTAAAATTATTGTTTAAGTAAATGTAGGAAGATTGTGTATAAATTTTATACATAAAATATGCACAAAAGGGCAACCTAAGTATTTTTAACCCTATCTTTAATTAAATGACAACTCTTAGGAGGGTGTGCATATAAATAGCACTTCTCTTATTTTTGACTTTTCGACAAACTTTAACCAAGAAATCTTGCCGCATAACAAAATTTCAAAAAATAAATGTTACGTCACCTATAAACAGTTGCCAAACGGACTTGTTAAGGTGAGTATATATGATAAAAATTAATAATCATTATTCAACTTTGAATAACAATTGTCATCAACAACGAGTAAGGTTTTTGTATTTTACATAAATATATACATGTAATTACTGATTTGCACACGCCGTGTCTAATGCGCTAACTACTAGTACGTCGATATAAAGTTACTCCAGACATTTTTTTTGGTAAAAAATCATTGCATTAGATAATTTTCAAAATGATAGCGCTAACATTGTTCTCGTATTTAACAATTCTTTGATTAGAGGGGATTTGTTCTAATGAAAAAAGTATCCTTTTATTGGTATATTTGATTTGGGTTCAAACCTTCATCCCTTCCGACAATTCCAACATTGTATCCCAAGAAAAAAAAAAAAAAAATCTTTCGGCATTTATGAAAAATTGAAATATAGGAGACTTCTTTTAGGTTTTTTTTTTTTTAATTCTCATCAACATATAAACAGTTAAACATAATATATGAATGGAACATTGATAAAAAAAAAAAAAAATGAAGAAGAAGAAGCAATTTTCAACATAATTCATAATTTTTCAATTTATTATTATTTAGTTACATTTGCAAGATAATTTTACATTCTCCTTCTTATCTAATTCCTGATAGCTCCGCGTCCTGGATAAGTACAAATAGGAGTAGCTGCACAGACCCAACAAAAGTAAGTTTTAAAAACATCAAACTTACATATATCAAATTAAAAAAAAAAAAATCTCATCTGCACATGCATAAGAGAGAACTTACATGGGTCAATACTTGTAACTAACCCAAGATCAGATTCACAAAGACCAGTAACTGAATAATATCCAGCAAGGGCATAAGATGCATGAGCCAAAAGAGTATCAGGTTCATAGCACGTGCCGCCTAGGTTGATTGGTTTACAATCAACCTTTCCTTGCGGTGAGCAAGCGAAATCTAAAAATCCTTGCATCTTTTCATTAGTTAAATCTGTCTTTAATGCACACCATGTCTTGCCCTGCATTAACATAAAATTTAAATTCAAAGAAAATCATGTATCAATAAAATCCAA
>CAVNYN010270452.1:0-16151 GCA_963692815.1 Nyctanthes arbor-tristis
GTTGCGCTATGAGACAAATGAAGCTTATCCTGACGCCTGGCTAAATGAGGTGACTTTACCCAAGATGGATAAATCACACGAGAAAAGAGAGTGACTTCTTTTTCTAGTGTGTGTAAAGTATATAAAAATTAATCAAAATAATTTTTGATATTGATATAAAAATGAAATAAGACAACATGTAGGAAAAATTTCTACATCACCACCCTATAAAAGACACCAAACTCATGGAAGCAGATTGTGATTTGGCCCCATTTCCCTTAACCACTAATGGCAAGCAAAAATCCCACCCAAGATATTCAGACGTGGATATTATTAGTAGAAGATAAGATACAATGATACATAATAATGATGGTAGAAAGAGTACTGCTATCAATCATGCGTCTTATCTTCAACTTTCATATCTATTTATTTATGAACGGACACAAATTTAGCAAAATATTTCGTCGCTCTCTCTTTTATAAAAATTATCTCCTCTCATATCCCGTCACCCGTATAATATAGAGGGTTGTCATTGAACAGCCCCATGTGAGTGGTCTCTCTCACATATTGGACAGCCCTCCATGTAAGCCCCTCCACGCGATTGGGAGGAGATAACAACCCCTCTTTTTATAACTAAAAAGATGATTCATTAGTTCAAAAATGTTGAAATCAATACAATCTGAGGACTCTTTTTATTTTTATTTTTTAATTATATTACAAAAAGAATGTTAAAGAGGGAAATTGAACTCTAATTGAACTTAGACGTCACTAGATCACTTGGGTTTTAGCTATACACTCTGTATTAATGATTTCCCACCAACTGTCTGACGGGATTATCTCGTCATACACACACGTTGTGGGAGATTATTGAAACAATTGTGTAGATCACCACATAAAAGGGGTCACAATGTGTAGGTTTCTCCAGTGATCTCCCTCCACGTGTACGTATAGAGGGATAACCCCGCCATACATCTGGCGAGAGATCATCTTTTTATACACTGTGTACTAGGAGCATTTGGAATGCACATTTTGGAGACAATAGAGAGGCCAATATTCTATGGAGGTAACACGGATTTCATTTGCTGTTCGCGTGCTTATATGACAACATTTGATTTAAGCAGAAAATGAGGGCTCCAGTGTTTTGTACCATAAGTAGGGAAAAGTGATAGGAAAATACTATTTGTAAAGGAGTCTTTACAAAATAGAATAATTTTACGATCTTACCCCTATATATTGTATGAGTGGAACATAAATAATTTAAGGGTAAGATGATGAATTTACCTTATTTTATAAAAAAATTTCTTATAAATAATAAGACTAAAAGTGATAGGCACGCAAAGTCTGTAACAGAGCTTGTATTGACTCCATTAGTACGGGGGAAGGAGATAGACACAAAAAATAATGTGAGTCCCATACTTTTTTTTTCTTAATTATCTTTCATTTTTATTATTTTAATCACGTGTCTCACTTTTACTTTACATTTTCTCCATGTTCTCTTCATCATTTATGTGCCATGTCTCTATTCTCACCTAGCTCCACATTTTCTACTAGGGTAAATTTCACATATCGTCCTCAACCTTTGTACTTAGTATCGCCTGGGTTTCTAACTTTTTTAGCGCACTGAGTCCTCAACCTTTTATAAATGCGCGCAAAAAGTCCTTATTGACGGAATTCATCCAAAATTCTGTTAAATGATTAACAAAATTACCTTTACACCCATATTCTCTAAATTAAAAAAAGAATATAAAAACAAAAAAATTTAAAAACAAAAAAGGAAAAACAAAAAGAAAAAAAATTGAAGGGGGTCTTTCACTGCCAGAACGGCAGCTCTTGACTGCTGGGAATGGCAATGTTTGCTGCCATTCTGACAGCTCACAATGGGAGGGAGCTCCCACCCATTGTTCTACCATTTTCCGGCAGAAAAATGGGGGGAGCTCCCCCCTATTTTTCTGCCATTTATGAGCAGGAAAATAGGGAGGAGCTATGCCCATTGTTCTGTCATTTCTGGCAAAACAATTGGGGGGGGGGGGAGATCCCCTCGTTGTTTTGCCGCTCCCCCCATTGTGAGCTGCCGGAATGGCAGTAAACACTGCCATTCCCATCAGTTAAGAGCTGCTGTTCCAGCAGTGGAGTTCACTGTCGGAAACGACAGTGAAAGACCCCGTCAATTTTTTTTCTTTTTATTTTTAATTTTTTTTGATTTCTAAATTCTTTTTTTTTTTAATTTAGAGGATAAGGGTATAAAGGTAATTTTATCAACCACTTAACGAAATTTTGGATGAATTCCGTCAATAGAGATCTTTTGAGGGCATTTATGAAAGGTTGAGGACTCAGCGGGCTAAAAAAAGGTTAGGGACCCAGGCGATTCTAAGTGCAAAGATTGAGGACGATATGTGAAATTTACCCTTTCGACTACTATTTTGTCTTTATTTTTTATTTCTTTATATTTCATTCCTCTTTTTCACTTTTCCGATTTTTTCACTACACTTCTTTTCATTACAATTAAAATACTAAATCCGTCCCACAAAAATAACCTTATTTTAAGAATAACACTATTTATTAGTTGACATATCCTTATTGCTCATTGAATAAATGAGAACCCCTATATATTTATGCATATTAACTCATCCTCCAACGTAGTTATGTCAACTAGATTGGAGGATAAATGCTTTTATTCTAATTTTCAAAGAGATTAAAAAAGTTCATTTAATAATACTAGTATTGAAAAAATGACGCTAAGATTATTTTTTTATTATTCTCTTTTATTTATTAATAATTCTATTTTAATAATTATATTTGACTGATAATAATGCATATTAAATATGAATATATACGAAAAATAATATTACAATTATATTTTTAAAAAGAAAGTAACTTGTATTATGTGAAATGGATGAAAAGTAAACACGAGAATATCTTTATGGGTACATAATCATCCTCTCTCTACATTTCCTGTACAACGTCTCCAAATCCACATTTGCAACGAAGCTAAAATATTAAGACAAAAACTTAAATTTGGGTTTTCCTTCCACCAATCTATTAAGACAAAAAAACTCAAAATTAAAAGTAGGAGAACCTAATATTTTAATGTAAGGTACTTGAAAATCTGGCACCATAATGGGGCCAAGCACCTCGGGCTGTATCATTTCACTCATTTCCTCTTCGTATTGGGATAGCTCAACAGGAAGTTTATGTGGCTACCATTGGTGGCATTTCGGCCAACCGGAAACAGGAGTGTTGTTTTATCGGGTTCCCAAGAAACCAAACCAAACAAACCATTCGAAGCAGAATCACAGGACACATCAACTACCCAAAACTGTGGGTAAAGCATAATAAATTCTCGATCCTCTTCTTTTGATATATACCCGCTTTCCAACTGGTTCACTTTTGAATGCACAAGTCATTTTCTTTCTTTTTATCTCTGCTCGTCTCATCTCATCATCTGGATCTGAATGGAATGAGAAAATGAATGGCCAGATGAACAAGTGCTTCACTCTTTAATCCCCTTTCTTTCCTTTCTCGCTTTGTTTAGGGTTTTGTTCTTGCATTCATATCTAAATATAGGAAAAAAAAATGCTGCGTTTTCCCCCAAACGTGTCTCTGTCTCTCTTAATCACCATTTATAGAAACCCTTCTTTCCATTAATATTACAGCATGTGTTAGATCACTCCTTGTTCTGTTCTTTGTATGCTGGTTTATTCTGTGTATTCTTGGTGAACTGGGTGGATTTCTGGGATTATTCAACAGTTGTTCTGATAAATCCTTAAACATGGCGAGGGAGAAGATTAAGATCAAGAAAATCGATAACGCCACTGCTCGGCAGGTGACTTTTTCCAAAAGAAGAAGAGGGCTCTTCAAGAAAGCTGAAGAACTCTCTGTTCTTTGTGATGCTGATATTGCCCTCATCATCTTCTCCTCCACCGGCAAGCTCTTCGAGTATGCCAGCTCCAGGTTCCCCCTCTCCCCTCTCTCTCTCAAGAATAAACAAATATTCTTATAAATAATAATGTGTAAGCTTGTTGTGGAAAATCCAAGACACATCAGGCTTGGGGGACTCTAAAAATCTTGTTCTTGTGTTGGGATTCCAAAAAGGATGGTTATATGAATTAACATTTGATGAACTTATGAGAGGAATCATTTAGAAAATTTACTAGTGGGTTATTTTATTTTTTCCTTTTCCATTTCTCTCTACTGTCAGCAAGCATGGGTAGAGAGTAATGGCATTTCCCATCCTGTCTTGCAGTTATTTTTTTTGTCTGGGTTTGTTTTGTAATGGTTTCCTGTGCTTTTGCCTGTATCCAGTTTGCTGTTTTTGTTCATTTTTCATTGATCTACCACAAACATTGATGCCTTATTCTTTCATAAATCAGGATATCAGGATATTGCGCATCAATCATCATATAGTTTTTTGCCTTTTCCAGATTGCCACTGGCATGTGCATTTTGTTCTTTTATTTCTTTTCATCCAAATATATAGTTATTATCTTGTCGGCTAATCCTTCAGCATAATTTCCCCATTTATAGAAGTTGTATGTTTCACCAGTAAAACTTTAAGCTCCCAAATTTACCCCATAGTAGCATCCCAAATTCTAACTGCAGTGAAATTATAGGGTAGGGTAACTTCCTGGACATAGCAAGTGTTATATGCAAGTTTTTGTCGTCCTATTGCCTACTTTAGAAGAATAGTTTAATGGGATTTTGAATTTTCTTTATCTTTATGTTTGGAAGTATGAAGGAAATACTCGAAAGGCACAACCTGCACTCGAAGAACCTGGGGAAGATGGACCAACCGTCTCTCGAACTTCAAGTAATTAATTCTCTCTTTCTAAGTCCACAAACCTTTTAAAGTGTTACAAATTTGTATCAACATTGTGCCTGGCGAACAACTCCGGTCGATATTTTACAGTGAGAGCCTTTAACTGACGCCAATAGGCTTACCATATTGCTGTGTACTGCAGCTGGTGGAGGACAGCAATCACGCGAAATTAAGCAAAGAAGTTGCTGAGAAAAGCCATCAACTAAGGTACATATTTATGAAATTAACGTTATTTGCTTGTGAATTTCGTTTTGTCCGGTGCAAGTTAATAGTGCTGTTAATAACAGGCGCATGAGAGGAGAGGAGCTTCAAGGCTTAAGTATTGAAGAGTTGCAGGGTATGGAGAGGTCTCTAGAAGCCGGATTAAATCGCGTGATTGAGAAAAAGGTTATGCTCGTTCGACTGCTAGAAGACATTATTGTCCCGATTTCATGATCATATATTGTACTTGACAAACTAAATATGTTTGTCTTTCTGTAGGGCGAGAAGATTATGAAAGAGATCAATCAACTCCAAGTAAAGGTTAGCAATTTGCAGCATCCTAATTATTACACAAGAATCAACGTGTTGAAGCCATTTGATATAAAAGTTTAAGCTATTAGATTTGATCGTGCCATTTTATATAATTCATTATGCATGTTTATTTCGGTAGAAATGATCTAGCTAGCACCAGACCTCTGGCACTATTATGGCAGCAGACAGATAGTGTGGCATAATATCAGTCACTGATGTGATGTGGTGTGTCAGTTGTTGATATTATTTTATGACACTAGACGACTGGTACTAGGTTATTTCTCTTCCGTATGGATTAACTTGTTTTACAATGTTCAAAAGTAGTTGAGAACATGAAATATGCAGGGAATGCAACTGGTGGAAGAGAACGAGCGCTTAAGACAGCAGGTAAGAAAATTAACCGGCATATATACATTAAGACCAGTCAGCTGCGATCAATTAATTGCGTAGACTTGATAGTGCATTTTCTGATCATTATATAAGGTAATGGAGATATCGAAGGGGCCGAGAAACGCGGCAGCTACTCATGACTTAGATAAAATAATCTATGAAGAAGGGCTGTCACTGAGAATCTGTCACTAACAACTGCAACTCCACCGGCGGCCCTCCACAAGATGATGATAGTTCCGATACTTCTCTCAAGTTGGGGTGAGTTTTATGTTTCCTTTTTGAATTTTCAAGAAATCGGGTCTAGTGTTAAGGTTCTGAGGCATCAGAGGTCTTTAATTTTGTGGCAGGCTGCCGTATTCTGGTTGAGAAGCCAAAGGAGTTGTTGAAGCTAACACCAAACTAGTACTAGCTATTACTCGTCTTTTGATCTTTTGTAAAATTACTAGGGTTATAACCCAGTAGAGAGCTAGGTCATCAGCCTTCTCCCAACATTAATATTTTCTTAATTAGTATCTGTCTGTATTTACATAAACCAGACAGGTTTCATGGGTTCAATAAAAGAACCTTCCACCTTGAAAAATTAATGCTTCCAATACACGTACCTATGGATAGCTTATGGCTATGGCTACTTGCTCTGGCAGTGTATTCATTTTAACACGTCTTGGTGTGGATTCTCTTTAAATACCTCGATGTGTTTGGACGAGTAAATATCGCAAGAAGATGATGATGATGATGATGATGATGATGAGTTCGTATACTTACACGCTCTAATTTTTAATTATTCTTATATATATGAATAAAGATAAATTTAAAGCCACCTACGTCCAGATATGTTGAGTACTAATTAAAATATTTTATCATATGTCTGTATGTTGCGTACTTGTGTTGGTTTCGATGATCCAACATATAAAGGAATGGCAAAAACTACTTCCTAAAATCAAAGTAATGCTTTAATGAGACAATAATTATCATCTTGGAGGTTTCCTTAGAATTGCAGGAGAAAATTTCAATACTCTCAAGATTATTGAAAATTCGACATTCTAGATAAATAGAAACAAGGAAAGTGTCAATTTTGATCTTACACCATACATCGGGCACGTTATGGCGTTATATAGCCTATGTGGTGTGTCTCAATGCACGCCACATGTCCCATATAGTGCCATAACGAGCCCAACGTATGGTGTCGGAATAGAAGTCAGATAAGTGTGCAAGTCCCAGTCAAGAGTTTTAGAGTATCAAATTTGATAGCCCAGCATTAATCAATCAAAGTTTTAGTTAAAAAAAAAAAAAAGAACACACGGATTTCCGAGCATCTACTTAAATAAATGAATGAAGAAAAAGGTGAAATTGCAGCCAAATTGCTGATGAGGAACGAAGTCTGCAATCCTACCTCGTCACCATTTAGAGTTTAGGGCTAGGAATGGCAACATGCCACGATAGGTTAGGGCGGCCTTCTCCCCCACCCCAACCCCTTTGCATTTTCCAAGGGCCCACGCCCTAGTTGAATTGGGGGCAGATTAGTAGGAGGCGGGGGAGAAAAAAAACTCTTAATTTTATTTTTTAATTAAGATTTGAACTACCAGTCACGTTATTAAACTTTATTATATAGCTAGTATAAGGAGTCAAACACCTTACTAAACATGAGATTAACTATACTATCGGGGAGGCGTAGGGCAGGTTGAGTGATATCAATCCTTATCCCGCTATGCTATCGGGGCACCCATTTCTTAACGGGATAGGAACGCCTCATTCAGGGTGGGGCTCTGCATGTTGTGGGCTTTCAAGTTACGATTGCCATCTCTATTAGATGTCCCTCAACGTATATAAAGTTCAATTTGCCATAGGAGACAGTGATTTACAAATTACAATAAATTACACATACTTTCCTTTAAAAAGGAAGAAAAATACATGTTAAAGGATAAATTCCAAATCAAATCTATATGCTAATTAAATGAAATGAGGCATCCCAAATAATCTTTGTGGAGAAATTAGAAGTCTCATTCTGAGATTCTAGTGGGGAGCTAACGGGAATAAGAGGAAGACGGCTAGGATATCCTATGCGGATCAAGATGGCGGATAGGATACGGAAGACTGACTCATAGGTGGGAGAGTAATTCGCTAAATGGGAATCATTCTATGCGGCCATATACATTACGGGTTGAAGGGATCAATTGGGTGAGTGATCTCCCCATTGATCACGGCGAATGGGACTCAGAAGTGGTTGAAAATAATTTCTGACCAGTCGACCAACATCAAATCTTTGCCATTCCAATGGATGACGGACTTCGTGAGGACTGCTTGATTTGGAATTTCACAAACCATGGAGACTTTTCAGTGAGGAGTGGTTACCATTTCACGTTGGCCAAGGAAAATAGCGGCGATGGAGGGCGGAGCTTGGGTATGGATAGGGAGTGGCAGAAATTGTGGCAACTAAATATTTTTCCTAAAACGAAACACTTTATATAGAGGTTAATGAAGGGTGCCATGCTGACAAACTCCAATTTAGCAAGGAAAGGGACGTGGACAGCACTGCTTTGTCCAAGATGTCGTGCTTACAAATCAGATTTACACATCTTTGTGCAATGCAGATGGGCCGTGGATTTATGGAGAGGGATTGGCTGCTGGGACATCATCAAGGATGAATTCCTTATGGGGAGGTGATGGTCTTTGGGGATTTTCTTTGGGATATAAGGTAACGACTCCCAGTGGAAACTTTCGAATTGGTTTGCATGGCAGTATAGGCTATTTGGAAGAGCCGAAATGTATTCCTTCATGAAGGGACGAACGTTGATGTGAGGTGTCTCATGGATTCCATTACCATACAGCCAAGTTCTTATCAAAGGGTAAATAAGCATGGACTGTGGCTGGATAGGGCGGTGGAACGACACAAGCCAACCGAATGGGGGAACCAAGGCGCTAGCGGAAACGGATAGGTCTTGTCCACAGATGCGGCTGTTCGGAGTGAGGAAGATTGGATGGGGCTCGGGGGCATCATTCGAAACGAAGCAGGTATGTATCAAGGCGCTTTTGCATGTCAGAAATAAGGAGTTGCAGATTCGACTGTGGCAGAAGCTTGGGCAATAAAATGTGGGCTGAAGTTCGCCAGAGATTACCAATTAAAGATCAACAGAGTGGAGACGGATGCCCTTATATGGTGCAATACCAATTTAAGGAGGAGCCTTTGGCGCCAGTTATGCCTATTATCATAGAAGTCTGAAATTTACTTGTTAGCAGTGATTGTGGCTCGTGTTGTTACATTCTTAGAGATATGAATGTTATAGATCACAGCCTCGCTGCACATGCTTTGACTTCTATTATTGATTTATTCTGGACCTTTTTTGTGCCCCTCTTTATCTCACAGTAGGTGCAGAGGGAAAATGTTTAGTTGATGAATGAATGAAATTAAATACGGTAACAAAGTTAGAGTCGTGAATTGAAATTTCAATCACACTACCACTCCATAACAAGATATGAGCACGTGCTAATTTTGGATGGATAAAATTAATTTCGCCTAGATGTAAAAGACATTTTGAAGATAATTATAGAACGGTGTAGTAAGTTAACCTTTTACACTGAACCATATTTATATTATGTATTATTATCATGATTTTTAACAAACAAAACGGGGAGTAAAGTATAAGGCTTGCGACCATTTAAATCCATAAAAACTCAACAATTTGTTTTAAAAGTTCATCAAATTATTATAGACTTGTGAGTAATGCTCTCGTTAGGCATTGCACATTGTCATTGTGAATGTGATTGCAAATTCAATGATTACTGGACTCATTAAAAAATGTTCAAAAATCTTTCGAACTTCAAAGGTTTTGTAACAAAGACTTCCATCTCATGTGTTCTGTATCGATACACGTCACGTGTATTTCAAATCTATGCAACATGTATTCATGCAAAGCACATGGGATGAGAAGTTTTGTAATAAAATATCTGATAGACTTTTTAACACTATTCTGAACTTGTTATAAGAACCGTCAAGGGTACTTTAGTAAAAGAGAAGGGGCTTCTTTAATTCTTTATATGGTTAAATAATGTGATTTTAATTTCTTACCAATCACTCAATTTTTGAATCTGGTTCGTGTAAGAAGTCGTAATTCACGTGGGGAAAGTAATTGTGATCCAATAATAATGTTGATTGATATTAAAAGACTTGCACATGACATGTTTTATCATAACCATCTTTGCTCTGTCTTCGTGCCGCGCAGTTGCTCCAACCCGGCATCTCGGTATCGAGATTCGATATTTGTAACTGTTCTTTTCGACCGTCTTAGTTTTAGATTATATTACAAGTAATAATTGAGTGAAGTAATTGTCAAGAGCATCCTTAATTCACATTTTAACTTTATTTACTCATATATAAACAATAAAGAAAATATTAAGTGAGATATCTAAATGTTGAATTCGACTATCTTTATTCTTTAATTGTCACATTCGGCAGGTTAAATTTAACCATTAAAATCTAGCCTAAAGTATCAAATTCAAAGAACTTTTGAAGATAATTTCCAGACTCTTGTTAAAATGCTAGTTAAACAAAGAAAGCCAACTTATGACAAGAAAATATTCGTTTTGTTAATACAATGACACATATATGGAAATTATAAGTTTCACTTGTTAACCAACAATATTTCTGTCTTTGGGTTGGCATGTCGGGGTGGTTCAGGCCCATTTCTGATAGATTGGGTCATAGATCAGCCTTGATCTGATCCGTCCTATCCCATTTAAATTAAACAAATTAAAAATAAATTAAAAAATCCGACTTTTTTTTTTTTTTTTCTAAAAACTTAAACAAGTCAACAGATGGGGGCAAAATCTCAACCTGGTCTGGCCCGAATTATTATTATTATTTTTTGCCAGGTCACAGAGCCAAACGTAAAAACTACTTCATAGGTCGGGATGTGACAAGGTCGATTTGTCCCTAACCTGATGTCATCCCACATCTCGCTTTAGAAAATACTATTTGTAAGTAATCTTTTATAAAACATGGATAGATTTATAATCTTCCCCATGCGTATTGTATAATTAAGAAAAAATAATTTATGAATAAAATGATAGATTTACATTTTTTTATAAACGGTTGCTTGAATTATTACTTTCAATAATATAGCTCATTAAAGTTGACGGTAAAAACAATTATTTTGCTCATTGCTGATGCAGATGGCTCCACGCAGGTAGAGAAAAAAAAAATGGGCGGTGGGGATGTTTTCTGTTTCTACTATGCCTGTATGGAGGTGTCCACATTAGTAGATGGACTGTAAATTTGAGTGTTCATCGAATAGTCGATAGATATGATGAAAACTAATACTGAGTATCAACTATCAAACAAGGGCAAAATTTCAGTCTTGCATATGTTTTTCAAGTTTCTAATTGGTAAATATGTATACCATGGTACTTTTCTGGGATTTTTATTTGTAGGTCGTTGTCATTTCTCAGGCACAATTATATAATTTGCTAGGTCCCCACCACATTTGTCTTATTACGTACCCAAATTAAATATTTAGTTAAGAAGAGAATAAATTTGACTAAAGAGCAAATCTTTATAAATCAACCCAACTTCAACCTCAAATTGATTTGTTATTTATATAAATATTTAGTTAAGAAGAGAATAAATTTGACTAAAGAGCAAATCTTTATAAATCAACCAAACTTCAACCTCAAATTGATTTGTTATTTTTATAGCCAGCAAATTTGATGGAGAATTTTAATGCTATTTATTTTTAGTTTCTAGAAATGATTCTTTGATAGTTAAATATTTTCACATCATAAAAGTTTTTTTCCCACGTTCTAAGCACGACATGTTTCAATTGCACGAAAAATTTGGTTCAGAAAAGTACCATTGAACCAAAACATCCGAAGCCTCACTAAATGGTTTACTCCACCGGTGAATTTCTAAGGAACCAATGCCAGTTTCTTAGAAAAAGTCTACTACACTTTTTAGAATGTTGAACTTTGGAGTTTTGAGTATCTATTCCTCTTAAGAGAAATTGTAATAATACTATCCAACCGAATGTTCCATTATGGAACCAATATGCGAGCCAATTTTCATCTAAAGACATGGAGATGCTTGGTGTATGTGATGTCTTTCCTTCTATTAGTTTTATAGAATCACATGTAGAGTAGTATGCATGTGAATAAAATAAGTGGGGAAGAAACGATACGAACATTGGGTATCTCCATAACAGAGACATTTTATACCTCTAATCATTCCTTATATGCGATCCCAATAAAAATAAGGGTTTTTTTTGGCAAGGTGGAGGGCAAGCGATAATGACGGTTTGGCTTTAAAAATTAGGGATGAAAAATTTATGGTGCATTTGATTGCAAATTATTTTTCATGGAAAATATCATCTTCTGCATAAATTTTCTTCATCTAATCAAACGCACTTTTATTTTCTATGGAAAGTATTTTTCATCTTAAGTCAAAAAGTTGAGAGTTTTCTTGAAGTCAAGGAAAATAAATTCCTATATGAGAGATGGAAAAATATTTTCCATAAAAAATGAATTCAAATTCATTTTCCACCCTCCAAAGAAACACACCCTTAGTCTAATTCCATAATAGACCCAAGATCCGGTACCATAAAGAAAACACTTCTTATTGTACATTGTTTGTTAGGGGAGAATGATAGAATCAGATGTGCATCATAAATGATGTCAGACGCATACGAGACATATATATAAACATGCCACATTAGTTTGCAGTGATTTAAAAAAAGTGATATAGAGTGCCCGGATAGGCGTAGTCTAATTTTATATCATTTATTTATGGTTTGCTATGGAGGGAGGGAAAATACAGAAAAATCATCATAGGCACACAAGTGTTGACTATGGATTGCGAGAGTGTCGGTGGTGCAGCTGTAGAAAACGCCAAGGTGAGGCATAATGTGACACCCCCAAATTTCCTACAAAAAATTACAGGAAAAGGCCAGATCCAGGCCTCGGCAAAAGCCAACTATTTCGATGAAAAAGTAATGACAAACTGTGAAGGACTCCTCCTTTTTGTGCCACGTACCATCTCGTAAAGCGGTGCCCTCTCTTCCCCATTGAAATCTATCCGTTGGCTGTTTGGGTCCCCGTGAAAAAGACGCCGCACCATTTTACTTCTTTTATAGCATTAAACAAATCCCCATCAATTCAGTCAAGCTGTTTCTTGTACTATCTGTGTTTTTGCAATTATTCCTCTCCTCCTCCTTTTGCTCTCTGATGATGGATTATTATTAGTATAGCTCATAAATTAAATTACTGATTTAATTGTTGATTATGATTTGTAGGTCAATCATTATGGGTTCAAGGAATAACTTTTAGAATTTTTAGCAGTTTTTTATGTATAGATGTAATACATCTGTATGTGCGTGTATAAGTGCGTGTATTTATAGGAAGATAGGTGGGCATGTGAGATGCTTTTAATGAGGCTGATAATGCAAATGGCCCCTCTTTAATTACATTCTCTCTCCTGCATGAAAGTTACTTTAGTTGAGTGTTCCAAAGTTAAGACTTGGAGCCCATATATTTTAATACTAGAAGAGAATCAAGATCAAGAAGCATTATGAGGCACCTCCATAGTAGTTATAGCCACAGAGGAGGAGCCATGGCTGGTGCTTTTGTATTGCTTCTGCCCTTTCTGTTTCCAAGCCTTTTTACTTCTCTGAGCCATGCCTCACCTTCCATTCTCTCGGTGAGTCCTTGATTCCTATTTTTTTTAGTTTGATTTTCTTGTTTTTACCTGTATTTTGATTGATCTATGTGTGAATATGCCAATTCTATGCCTCATGTAATCGATTTTTGGCCTTTTGGGCTGTTTCGACTTTTTGGTGTCTGGATTTTTATTTTTTATTTTTTACTTTGTGGGAGATGCTTGAGAAAGATGAACGAGCAAATAGAAAAGATTTAAACTTTATTGTTTGCTAGTTATGACAAGTTTTCAATTTCATTGCTAATTTTCTTTATAGATTCGGTCTTGGGACGGACTCTGGTTTTTTATTTTTTGTTTTTTCTTTACTGGCACCCGGGGGGTGGTCCGGGTTTTGAGTGTTTCGTTTTTTAATCTTTAAGATTTTAGTGAATACCAGCAGAACAAGAAAAGGTGGGGAATATTGTGTTGTCGATAACTCAGGTTTGTTGCTGAATTTGGAAGGTTGAAATTCAGTTGAGATTTATTTCCAAGTAGGGAAGTGTTTGTTTGCTCGGTACATGTTGAATATCTCGATGAATGGTGTTTGAATTTTCTTTTTTATTTAGTATTGACTAGTATATTTCTGAATATAAGAATCTGGACCAGGAAATTGTAAAATACTTAATGAGCATGATTAGGTAGATTTGGAATATTGGCTAGAAGGCAACTAGAGTTGATAGATCTGATCCATTGAACTATAATAATTGGGGGTGTGTGGAGATGCACATATTATTTGGGACGAACATTATCAAATTTGACGGTGTGAATAATAATAAAATTATTTCTTTTTTTGGATCCTGGTGTAATTTTGGAAATTGGAGACGATGGGTTTCGGGCATAATATAATCTGTACAATAACTATGAGAGTAATTTCTCTTAAACAAATAAACATGAAATTTGAGATGAAGTAGGTTAGCTTTGTCTATGTGGGAGAGGGTGCAAGAAAATGTTTTCCAATTATCTTGGAAGTTGGAAGCGAGCTTTGGTGCGAGGTGTTGGTGAACCGGGATGTATTGTATTTTTAGTTCCTTGCTTCTTGTGATGATAGGAAAAGTTTTTAATTAATAGTTAGCCCTTCATCTTTCCAAACCAATAACTGGTGAATCTTGTTTAGTTATTGATATAAGAATAAACTGAAATATCTGGATCCTTGAGGTGCTTGTTTGACAACTGAATCATATTTTTTACTTAATCTGATTTCCCCGTGCAGGAATCGAATGCTCCCAAACCTAGGCATTCACGACTTCTCAAAAGTGCTCTGCAACGTGAATCCGTGAGTATTCAGTTTTTTGAGCTCTGTGCATGTATTTTAGAAAAGTTTGCCTTTTGAGTGTATATATTATATATCTTTGTGAAATTGGTTGCTCTCTCTCTCTCTCTCTCTCTTTTTTTTCTTCCCCAAGTCAAATGAACAGCTGCTATGGACGCCTTTGCCCAGCCAAGGTTGGGAAACCTGTGCTGAATCAGATACTCCTTCCGGTGAGTAATAACAGTCAACCAAAATGGTAGCTGTTCTTTATTTGCAGTGGCCTTTTAAAATTTTATTTACCATCTATAACCCTTATGCTTTCTTCTTTTGTTGCTGAATTACTCAATTGAGTTGTTTCTTTATAACAGTATTGCCCGAAAAATCTCAAGGATATATTCAGGTTTTCCTTGATGGAGGACTAAATCAGCAAAGGATGGGGGTAGGTTTTTCATGGTCTTAATTGTCAGT
This sequence comes from Nyctanthes arbor-tristis, assembly GCA_963692815.1. Lineage (NCBI taxonomy): Eukaryota > Viridiplantae > Streptophyta > Magnoliopsida > Lamiales > Oleaceae > Nyctanthes > Nyctanthes arbor-tristis. The sequence continues at coordinate 15,093 of CAVNYN010270452.1, forward strand.
TTATGAATTATCTGAAGATAACATTATTTTCTTGTAAATTGTAGAAAATATAGTTACATATTACTAGAGCTCTACATTTTTAACTACTTATCAGTTGCAAGTCACTGACCTGTACTCTATTTGTATAGATTTGTGATGCAGTTGCCGTTGCCAAAATTTTGAATGCAACTCTTATTATTCCTTATCTGGAAGTAAATCCTGTGTGGCAAGATTCAAGGTCCTACTTATTTAGTCTGCACATTCATAATATGTTTCTAATATTTGGATTTTTTGTTTCTATAGTATTACTATATCAAACTCCTGCTGGTTCTTCATTTCATGCAGCACTTTTATGGATATTTTTGATGTGAATCATTTCATTAATGTATTGAAAGATGATATATCCATTGTGAAAGAGTTGCCTGATGAATTCTATTGGAGCACAAGGGAATATTATGCTACAGCCGTCCGAGCTAATAGAGTCAAATCAGCACCTGTTCATGCTTCAGCAAACTGGTACATAGAGAATGTATCACCAATCCTGCAGATGTGAGTATATCTAACACATATTTCTCTTCTTTATGTTGAGACTTCCTATTATTTAACACGTGTATTCCAGTGAACCATATGCTTTTTCTGAAGCTAGACATGCACATGAACATGTTTAGATATGGTTCAGAATGGCACATAGCTCCCTTTGCTCAGCAATACTTCCCTGTTCATTTGAGCCAACTGCCAAGTATACTCTTAAGGCCAAGGGTCCGTTTTGGGAATGAGTAATGGTTATAATTTCCCCCCATTATAATTCTGACAACAGCTTTTTTTGCCATCAGAAATGCTGGGAATGTGCCTTTCAAGTGCTATCACCTCCCTGAAATCCCCATTTGCTCGACCCTAACACCAAAATTTGACTCATTCACATAGAGGGTGGAGTGGTAAATTTGATTTTGATCTTAAATCTGCCAGCAGCAATGGAATCGACATATAGCCAGCCAATTGTCTGCCAATCAGATATCCCTTCTATTCCCATGCCCCATTCCCATTTTTCCTGATCATAACAACCGCCCATTAGCTCCGCGC
>CAVNYN010270454.1:0-14150 GCA_963692815.1 Nyctanthes arbor-tristis
AAATCCATCTATATTTCTTAGCAAAACAGAATGGTGTGTTGTAGAGATAATGAACATATGATTATCTTTGATTTTAAAGGTACAAATATAATCGTTTCCCAAATCAAAGAAGTTTAATTGAGCAAACATGCATTGCCTCTCAGGTATAATTTCTGCTTTCTATCATAAAGGCATAATTGCCATCAATAACACATGAACAATACAAGCTACTCATTTTTCGGTTGTGTAAGCAGGAGAAGTTTTTACATTTACTTACACGACATATATCGCCATTCAGGAACATTAATTCGGGTGTTCCTCAACTCTTTATCAGTAACTACTTACCAAACTTGAGAAGAATTGAGTTAGAAACAATCTGGTAGATTATCATAGTCGATGACCCATTACCTAAAGCTAGATAAGCACCCAAGAACAAAACCATCTTACATTTAAAGCACCGTCCATGTCTATCCTTGCAATTTTTCCTACAGAAGCTGGCGTCTCACTAGACCATCCAAGCCGAGGTTGAGTAACAGAAGGCATCACATGAATCTCTTGTCCCAGATCTAAAAGGGGGAACCTTCTCCACATCTGTGGCAGAACAGCGGAAAAGTTTGCTCCGGAAGCAAAATGCAATTTCCATATCACCATCCTCTTCCAGGCAGTGAATTATACCAATGCTGTTCCTCGTTATGTCCTCCCACCCATATTTCGGGGAGGAAACAGATGTTTTTACTCTAACCCAATCTCCAACCTGTTAAAGTTGTATTGAACTATGTAGTGAATAACATCACCCATTGACATTCACATCTCAAAAAAAGGAAACTAAAGTACGCAGATAATACCTTGAAATCCTCAACTTTTTCCATGTCAGACGGATCAGCTTGCCATGGAATAGGTCGATTTGGAATTTCAATTATCAGCAGACCATCATTCTCTATCTCACTTATTCTTCCAATGCTATGATGTGTTTCACCACCCCACGCATATCTTGGCTCAGCAACAGAGCGCTTCACACAAACACGATCACCAATCTGTAAAAGCCATGGAGTTTTAAATTTGGCAAGACCAAAATGTGGGGAAAATAGAAAAACATGAAATAGTACATGAATTCGAAAAATTCAGCTTCTTTCATGGTGAGTAAATGTTCCTTACCCTAAATGTCTCAACATGTTCAACCTCCTCTGGTTCACAGTGCCATGGAGCCGGAAGATAGCTTAGTTCCAGCAATAAACTACTATCTGGTCGAATACAGTAAACCACACCAATGCTTCCTGGAGTTACAGATCCCAGTCCATGCTTAGCCGTAGTCAGAGTGGGCCGAATGCGAACCCAGTCTCCAACCTTGAATTCTTCGACTCTTTCCATCTCTGCAGGGTCAGCTTTCCATCCTCTGGATGCTCCAGGAAATCCAACTCGCAGAATGCCATCATCATCAACACAAAGAACTGTTCCAATGCTGTCACGTGATTGACCACGCCAACCAAATCTGCAGAAACACAAGACAAATTATTGTATCATTTACGATACTTGGAATCATTAGGGTTTTCTTAAATGTTTATACCAAAAGCTTCAGCAAGACAAAAACGATCATTAAGAACAAGACATACTGTGCTACTTCAGACGCATAGATTTCCTTGACAAAAACTCCTTTTGTTTCATGTTTTCTTTTAATTATTTTAGATAGTTTACAAGATTAGATGTTCTGAAGGCAAACTGAAAGCATCTTTTGGGTCAGCAAATGCAAATTACAACATTTCAGGGATGGAATATAATGGTGGCTCAGTTTTGCATCTAGTTCGCTTTTGGACAGGACTATTCAACTAAATTTGTTCTAAAGCCAAGCAAATTGGGTGCTGGAACCTCTGATGTCAGCCTTTCAAATTTTATTTCTCTGTAGCAAAGGGTTCTATTGTCCACTGCAGGAGTATTACTGTTTGCATTGGTTTTTACTTTTATCAAAGTGATCCTAAATTAATTTTGTATTTTAGATCAAAGCATCAATTGTCAATATAGACAAAAGACTAAGAGAGTGCCCATGCTAGTTTAACCACCTCCACGCCCCCACCTAGAAAAAATAATAAATAAATTCTATTTCAAACCAAGAACATAATAAAACAAATTCGCTATTTGCCAGCTATCTAAGAGTAAAATTGCATATAATGTGACACATGATCCTGGTTTTGCACAATACAAGCAGGCTTGCCAATATCTGGTTATGATATTTATTCTTGTCTAGCTACTCTACCATGTTTATTTCAGGAAAATAAGTCAGAAGACCACCTAAATCTTGAGTTCAGGTTTTCCATTGTTCCATTGTTCTACTGTTCTTCACAGACAATTAATAATTGAGAGAGAGAGAGAGAGAGAGAGATTTACTTTCATGCTTGGCACCCAAGCAACAGAATCTGTAATACAATATTTTGCACCCAAAAATCCTTTTTTCCAAAGATAAAAAGTTTATAATGATGAATACATATTTAACAAACATGTCTAAAGGAATTTATTACGCCCTATGCAAGACTATGAATCCTCAAAAGGTCTGTTATAGTGCATTTCTATGTTTAGGTATGCAAAGCCCAATATGGTCTATTAAAGCATAATATAAGTTTGATTTGATTTGAAGTGTTAGTTTGGTATCATATTAATCTCCTGAATAATTGCACTGGTTATCATATAAGAAAACTGACTTTATGAAAATAAGGAAATTATAAGAAAATGATGTGTGTAAAAGCAGCACCATGATGCAATTATAAAGCAGAAAGAGACGTGCAAGGACAAAGAAATTGCAAAAAACCAATAGCACGACGACGAAGATGAGAAAATATATCATGAAACTGTTATTAAAGTTAAAAAAAAAAATATGCCTAAAGATATGTTTTGATGATACAAGGCACATACTTGGGCTCTTTAACATCTGGTTTCAGTTGCACGTGCTGTCCTCTGTCAAGTGGAATCACCTTTATGACTTCATTTGCCGGTACCCTGGCTTCTCCAGTGCAGAAAGAGACAATGAGATTGTCATTGTCTGGGACACTCTGCACAAAACCAACACTCTTATGTGTTGCACCATGCCACCCATATGTTGGTGTTGTGATGCTTCTTCTATATTTCACCCAGTCTCCAATTTGGTATCTACAATATTTAACCATACAAATGTCATTAGCCAGGGCAATGAAATTGAACATGTACTAAATATACAATAACCAACAATGTCACAGAAACAGCAAAGCATTGTATTGATTTGTACTTACACAGTAGGAGTTAAATGGACTCCCTTCTCCACTAGTGCATCCATTAAGTCTTCAGAAATCCATTCTCGCGGAAGAGCCTCCAAGAAGTCTGGCAATGTTTTCCCACTATAATGCATTACCAGAAAAGAATTATATTATGTTTAGCATTTGCAAATTATGGAACGTGCACGAAAAGGACGGGCGCACACACAATTACACATAACGAGGGATAAACCAAACTTGCCTGTGATTTCTAACATCAACTGCAACATTTGGATATTTAAGCATAACAATGATCCAGTCAAGATTTTCACGTATCATCTTTGCTGTATCAGCTGCTATATGGAAAGCATTGTCACCATCATCATCCTGAAGTTCAAACAAGGAAAATGATATGAGCACAATGCAGAAGCAAGCAGTATTTGGCAATAAAGAGATCCATTGCTGGAAGGTAATTTCAATATCTAATGGGTAAAAACCAATATCACTTTAACCCCAATGAGCAAAGATCTGCACAACCAATTTCTAGTATGCTCATCTCAAGCATGCAAAAGCATCATACAGAAGTAAATGTAGCATGGCACAAATTACAGAAAATTAAATCTAGAGCTTTGTAAGCATAATACAAAACTGCTAAAAGCACCAGTTAGGCCAAAAAGCCGCATAAGTTACTATCTAGAGTTCACAACTCATTTTACTCAGTACATCTTGACAAGAATATTTAAAGACCTTTTGGACCGTCCAAGACTCCATAAGCTTAGCTTCCTCCACCCCACCCCCCCCCCAAAAAAAAAGGGGAATCCAGCCTGTGATACTCCCAGACACCAATATAAATGTCATCAGACCCAAGATCCCTGTGCATTCAATTCTGAAGTACTTCTTTCACCTAACACTATTTCTGTAAAAGAAAGTTCTTGATGTCCTCCAAGAATATCTCGTTCATCTCTAGGTGAATATCTACCATGTTCCGCATTCACAAATTTATAAGCAATATTTTCAATTTTAGCCTAAACAAGTTACTTATAACTCCTTTCTCTTGCATGAACAAATCATTTTCAACCAAAAAGGTGATGTTTTGACTTGTTGACCAACATTTTTTCAAGAGAAACAGTGCCTAAATAAACAAAGATGAAATCTAACCCTCAATCACCACCCCACCCCCCCAACAAAAAAAAAAAAAAAACCAGAAAAAGTATCAATTTTCACTAGAAGGCAAGATATCTTGATTTAATTCTTTAAGGTAAAAATGTTTAAATTTGATTGAATTACACATGAAATTTAACTATATATATCTTATTCTCAAATTGGATACCATTTTCTTAATGAGTTACAATTTTCAAGTTTTACAAAACAGCAACAGGAAACAAAAAAAAGGCAGAGGCAATTAGTGGAAGTCAAATTAATGATACCCTAAATAAAGATACAACCTAATTGTCCTTTGCAAGTGATACTAGTTTTTTATGTTAACTAAAATCCATGTCAATTGACTCTTGAGTTTAGTCCATACAACCAAAAACCATAAAACATGCTCAAGCTCTGAGGAAGAAAATCACTAATAGACGATGTGGAACAAAGCATTGTCCCTAAAGAGATTTGAAGCAAAGAGGACCAAATAAATTTCTCTGACTACATTTTCATGACAAATCCAGATCTAATCTAACAATATACCTGCCAATTGCAATTTGCCCCAGCAGATAAAAGCAGTCCAACACAGGATTTTGAACCTCTGGCCAATGCCACATGGAGAGGTATGGTGTTCTGCACATTCCTGATGTTCACATTGACACCAGCTTCCAAAATTATCTACAGAGAAGATGAATAACCAGACATTCACATTAGACAACCAGAGTTAATAATGCTGGTTGAGTTGACACTTCCCATATGCATCTTGAAACAGCAGCAGAGTGCTAGTTCCACCTTAAGTAGTATCATTCAGCCTACCTTGACTAACTCAACATCGTTGGCCATCGCAGCACTATGCAGAGCAGTTTGTGCATGCTGGATGTCTTGAGCAGCTGGGTCTGCTCCAGCAGCCAGCAGAATCCTTACAAGTTCTCTGCCCTCTAGTTTTAATAGAACATCAGAAAGGTCAATTATGGAACTCGACATTCAAGATGAAAACCTTAAGCACCCGCTGTGTGCTCAAAGAATTAACACCAGGCAGCTAGTATAACATGGCTGTAAATAAATAAGCCAAAGACTACCAGATTCATGATCTTTCTTCAAGGCAGCTGCCATGCATAATGCACTCCCAACAGGGCTTGGTATATCTATAGCATTAGCAATTTCTTCTGCAGATGCAAGTTCAACCCATCTTTTCACAACAGCTACATTCCATGTCATAACGCACAAGTGAAGTGGCCTATCAAATAAAAGAAGCTTTCCTAAATTAGCTTTAACTGAGAAACACATCATGTTATCCTATGGGTGATACTCAAAATTCTCCTCTTTTAACATTGTGCAACTTAAAGTACTCAAAAATCTCCTCTTTATTTGAAATCCAGTTGATGATAAATGTAAACCAATGCATTTAAGTTAAAAGGGACATTCTGGCAAGCACTTAATCTTAGCATTCCTCCAGGCTTTCATAGTAACTTAGCATTCCTCCAGGCTTTCACAGCGTAAGATAAGTGGAAAAGCTATCACTTTATGGTAAATTGCTTAGGTGATATGGCTCATGTTGATCTTATATTTCTGTTATAACATACGATTTCATCAAACCACATCTGTCCACATTTCACAGGATTTATATGTGTTATACAATTCCCCAACACTTAGTCTATTGCTATTTGAAATAGAAATAAAAGGCTAACATGGGCTAGATTAGAAAGGAAAATTCATCATTTCTTCAGTTTCACAGTAATCCAGACACACGGTGTAGGGAAAAGGAAACAGACAAACAATGTCTCTGCTTTTTCCTTTTGTGATCTCCTCCAACAGGTCAACACTGATTTCTTTGCTCCCAATCTGGTATGTTCAGAAAACTATATCTGTGAATAACTAAAGGACAATTTACACTTACGTCAAATTCTTGGAATTCAAGATTCCCATAGATCTACTGCCTCCATTTTCCAATATGACAATGGCACAATCAGTATATTTCTTGGAAATTGCTCTGTGAAGTACAGATTCACCTTCGTCATCGACAGCATTTGGATTAGCACCAGCCAACAATAATTCCTATATTCAGAAATGAATAAATTAAAACATAAGCCTAGACATTAAAAATGAAAGCATAGAAGTTAAAGATGAAAATAAGGAAATAAAAGTAAGGCCTTCATCACGCAACACAGTTTCTTGACCCAGGCGAAAGGATTGTATGCTTAAATCAGGATCCTGCTCTATATTTTCTATTTTCAGAATTTTGCAGTAACACATAAAGTTAGAGAAGTGCAAGACACTTACCCGCATGCAATCTGGTTGACCGTGGTAGGCACAGACATGAGCAACTGATGGACCAAGGCCTTCCCTTAACCTTGATCTAACATTAGCACCTCTACTGATGAGAGCCCCGACACACTCAGGTGATCCAGCCGCCAGAGCAAAAACAAGGGGAGGATCACCATCTTTGTCAAGTACATCAATATTTGCCTCTTTGTACTGCAAAATAGCTACAACAAGTTCAACGCTACCCCGCCTACAAGCTAGGTGGAGAGCTGTTTGACCTTCTGCATTTTGTGCTTCCAGAAGAGAATGCAGCAAACTGCTGTTGTGACCGGATGCAGTCCTTGAAAGCAATTCTCTGCATAAAACAGGGGTAATGGAGAATAAATCTCAAGATAAAGAAATCATGTCCAGAAGATATACAAAGGTCTGCATTAAAGTGGTCTAACCGAACTTCCTTCAGACTGCCTTCCGATCTTAAGTCGGAGTAAAAGATTGGGATCGGCTCGAGGAACCTCCAATTCAGCGGACGGGAAAAGAGCTTCCCCATTTATTCCAGTGTTTGTAGGTAAATCGCTGCTTATTAAATAGGGCAAATAGAGTCAAGTCATCAATCAAGTAACAATAAAGTATCAAATGCGTGAATTAAGAGTACCTCATAAGGGAACAAACTAACAGTAGATAAATTATCATCTTACTTATCAGGGCTCGCAGGAGGGCTTCGCGGAATCTCTTGCAAGTGGCGAAGGAATACCGCCAACATTGAATTAAAAGTTGGCCTTTTGGATGCTCTGAACTGGAGGCAGTCACCAATCATCTTCCATAATTCCCTTGGTATTCCCACACCCACTACACTTGCATATTGAGGAGGTTGTCGTCGAGCTTTGACAACAGAACGATATATTTCTTCAGCACTTGAACCAGCCCAACTGCACAAGAGAATACAGACACCTTCTTTAGAATTAAGCTACTCACAGAAACAACAAAGTTATCAGGGGCAACTAACGAAATAAAATCACATACGGGGTAGAACCGGTGCACATCTCTACCAATGTACAACCAAAGCTCCAGGCATCTGACTCCGAAGATATGCCAATAGCATCCTCCCAGAAAAGATTCAGAGACTTTTTAACTGGATCCCATGCCTCTGGGGCAGTGTAATTTGGACTAAGCATTGTGCAATCCATACAGGAATGAATTTTGGAAGATTCACACTCTGTACGAGCTTTTCGACAATCAAGCTTCTTTAGAATTGCTGGAAGCCCATAATCAGAAACCATAGCATGACCATTTGCATCCAAGAGAAGATTGGAAGGTTTGATGTTCATACAAACAACACCAGCTGCATGGAGTTCAGCGACACCACGGGCAATGTCCGCTCCATATCTACATTCAAAATTTCAGATGATACATTAAGACAGGAAAAAGTTAAAATGTTATTCTCTATCTAGGGAAAAAAATATTTTCTTTTTCTGCAATCCAGAGAGAGAAACAGATTCCGAAATATCTAGTACATATATTTACAAACATAATTCAGCTCCAAAAGTTGGGGCCCTAGTAACCTGGCGGAAGCACTTCATAACTTTTAATAGTTAGAAATATGATAGCTATTAAGGATCAGCACTTAGAAGAACGGTTGAATTATAAAGGCCTGTTTAGTAAAATTGTGGTTGTTGTAGCTCAGTGAAGAAAATAGTTCCTGTTGAGATCAGTTAGCTTCTGATAAGAGATTAATGCGTGCTGCAAAAGTCTGACAAAAGTTGGTTTCACATCAAAACTGAGAAGTCGTTTTAGATACAATGTCCCTTGGTAATTATTCTTGTCCATGTGTTCATCAAGAGAACAAGACTGAAAAGATCCATGGCGAGCAATTTTGGGTCATTAGCTAGTGTTGTATGTATCAGATATTGCTTTATATATAGAACATGATTGGTTGATGCCAATCGCCAGAGTTCAATCACACTTGCCGGCTGGCACATTAAAGCGCTAAATTTTAGTCTATTCATGGTTAATATATTGAACAGAATCTAAAATTTGCCTCTTTTATACTCATTCGCCAGAGCATGTCAAAGAAATTCCTAGCAATTGAAAGAGTCAACAGTTTATATCCGGCATTAACTGATACATAAATTACAAGTTGGGCAAACATAATCCTGAGTGACGTGTGCTCTTCCGATCTATCCTATGGAGCACCAATCATAATTTCAAAATCATGCCTTGGCACAGTATTTGGTCAAAATATCCAAGCACAAAACACTGGTTAATTTACTCATAATACGTTTCTCAGTCATTGTAACTGTGCCAGTATCCTGACCTCCATTTTAAAACGGTTAAGTTTTTGCAGTAATTCAAGCAATAGAGTAAAATTTGATAAAATATATTTTCAATATAAATAATGAGCTCACTTAATAGTAAAATCTTACAGTCTCAACGCATAGCTTAATACATTTTTTAAATCCTTTACCAAAATGTTTTAAATTAATAAATTATTAATACATAAAAAGGAGGGAAAGCATATTAACTTTTTGAATCAACATCTTTCACTTTCTAAATTCAGATTTTTCTTAGAACATGCCAACATTCGTCTTTTATTTCTATTTCAAAATAGAAATACAATGAATGAAAATAAGTCATGAAGAATTTTGCAAAAATCTGGGTCCCACGAAATATGTTGATAGAAATAAATTTAACCAATATCTACTGTGGAAAAGGAATTAAAAAAATGTGTACCATGCATCTAAATTTCATGTCCACCTTAATTTTTATGACACGCACAAAACATTAAGTATTTTCATAATTTTGTAGCAAGAATTTATTTAAGGTTAGTAGTCTTTGAAATACCTGAGGAACAAATAGTTAAGAAAAGACAACAGCCAATCTTCCCTCCATATTATTTTTTATGCACGTGAACCATCTTCAAATACATTGTCTTCCAGGCATTAACTGTTGAAGCTACATCTGCTTTAAGTGTGTACTTATTAATTTTAATGTATATGTACTTAAGTACTAAAGTTCTACATACATAGCGTAATTTTTTATAATAATATGTACAGATTATTTTTGTACCACACATGACAAAAGAGAACAGCTAGTCCCCCTATTGTTGATAGAAAGCTCCAACCCGCCCTTTGTAGTCAAGAATTGTCATGGACAAAGAATTCAATAGATGGTACTCACAAGGGCTATTCTCTATGGGTATGGCCCTTCAAGTATGCTTCTTATTTAGGGCAAAGTTGACCTATGCATTAATGGTGGGCGGGTTGGTATGTATGTTCGCGCACACTTAATAAGCAACAATGCTCATCTTATGTTAAGCAACTATTGATGTGGCAGTAAGTGCGTAAAACGATAGAGAACCCAACATAATTAATGAACTAATAAGCAACCACCAAGTGCCATGAAAGCAAGTGCTCAGTGTAAGATCTGTCATGTAAGAAGATATGAGTATGAGATAAGCACAGTTGATAAAGAGTTCATTTCAAGTCATTAAACATAAGTACATAATTCATGGATTAGTTACTTAATTACTCATTTATCTATAAAAAAAAGTAATCTCTCTAATATAATTTATGTTCCTTTAATGATGAAAATTATATTTTACAGGGTCTTACGTAGTTGCCAAAATTTATGAGGGCAAATAATAAAGAATGCATTTAAGTTCATATCGACCAACTACGAACGAAGACTATAAATATTCTGCTCATTGTTGGAGATTTCCTCAATAAAAAAGAATTTTTTACAAACAAACAACACTAAATTTAGCATGATTTTTAAGAATTGGAGAGAAGCCTCTCTACAGAAAAAGTTGCAAAATCAATCAAGTAATTTTGCTTCTCTCTTCGCCATTAGGTAGTCACACGTATGGAATGTTCTTACAAGTGCTATGTAAAATTATTATGGGATCTCATGTGTTCTGTCGCCTAGCAGAAAGACGTAGACTTAAAATTATCCATACACCTGTTCCCTTGCATGAAACACAAACAAATAACTGCCCCAAGAGCAGAATGACATCAATCAGCACTCTCTTCTAAAGTTCTCAAGTCTACCATCTAGAGTAGGGATTGACTCTTTCTACTAAATGCTAAACAAAGTTGCCAGCTGTTTTTTGCCAGAACTGAAATATCAAAGATTTAAAACTCCTATTTTCCATTTCCTAACAAAATTTTATGTTCACGTCACAAACAAATAACAAAAATAAAATTCAGGATAAGTACATCCTTCAAGGAAACAAACATCAAATCCCAATGCATTTAAGTTACAATTGCATCAATCAAAAGTTACGAAATTGACGAACCCCGCTAAAAACATTGATTCTATCACTAATCTAGCAACTGCACATCAAGTAAGCGTTCAAGCCAATCCAATCAAAATGTGTGTTGCCCCAACAGAAGAAAAAATGCACATAAAAGTAAAAAGGTACGAGGAAAGACATAAAACCTGAGGATCTGTTCAAGAGTAAGGCGTCCTTCATTCTGCTGCATAGCAGTCTGGACGGACCCATAACACCTATCCATCACTAAGCAAAGGCTGTTGCCGTTCCTCATAGCTCCATGAAAAGTACAAACATTCCGGCACCACATGGATTTCCTCTTCAGCTCCTCCAGCTGCCCCTGCAGCCACATCACGTCCGTCTCCTCCCTGATTGAAACCTTCTTCACCGCCAACTTGTGCTTGCATCCCCTCCCCGATACCACCGCGGCCCACATCTCCACTCCAGCCTCGGAACTACTCCCCTCCCCAATCCTCTTCACCAGATTCACCTCTTTATGCGCCGCCAAATCTATCCCCCCACCCGCCTCTGGTTGAGCCCCACGTCCCCTCCTCCTCCTAAATTCATCCTCCATTCGTCTAGCCCCATCACTCAAGCAACCACTACTTCCATTAACATTACTCCGATAACAATTACTGGTGGTAGTTAAAGAAGCCTTCTCATCCCTACCCACGTAACCATCTGCATCACCATCGTCGTCATCTTCGTCATCCTCATCATCATCGGCGGAAAGGGAACTCTGGATCAAGTTCAAAATGGCGTAATTCTTTTTCAAAGCAGTAACCGAATTGCCAACGATGGAGACGAAGCGGCAGCGGGGGCAGGTAAGAGAACAATCGGTGGATGCAGAAAACATTTTAGACAAACACTCCCGGCAGAAGCCATGACCGCATTGGAGCAGAAGAGGGCACCGCTCATCCTCGTTGTACTTGTTCTGACACACGGAACAACTGGGCACCCTCATGTCAATTCCTACTTCCCTGTACTGTCCCCCGTCTTCGTTGATCAGTATACCATCAATAGAACTCAAGCGAATTCAAGTTTCTGAAAACTGGGCTGGGAAAGAATTGTAGATCCGGGAATATTTAGTAGGTGGGTTTTAGAGAGAGAAAGAAAGGGAGGGTGGGAGAAGGTGAACTGTGAGAGAGAAAAGTGTGAAAGCTTGATTAAGGGGTTTTGTTGTTTTTCTGGGAGTGGTATTTTTTTTCCTCTTTTTGTTGGTGGGGTGCCTCTTGACGACCCCATTCTTCCGCAGGTTTTTGACTTTTTTCATTTCATTTACGGTCAGTAACAGTAACTTTTTTCCCGATCATTTTTTTTATTTTCGAAATCAAGATATTTTTTACGTACAAATAGCATTTATGTAGTTCGAATAAATGTTACAATAGTTAAATTTCTCACGTTTCAAATAAGAGGTCCTAGATTAGAATCACACCTTCCCCTTTCCTATTATCAAAAAAAAAATAGCATTTCTCTTTATTATTAGAATAATAATTATACTTATAATTATAGTGATATAGTCGAGCTAGATTAGAATGGAAATAAAAAAATGCTTTTATGCTAAATGCATGAAATCTAAAGATCCTGACATAGAGTCGTCTACATTGTCGTGTCTGACGCAACAAGATAAATAATCTTTTCACGAGTTATTTTTATCTTCAATCCAAATTGTCAAATCTGTTAGTATCTGATAACTCAACATTCGTATTAGTCTCATCTTAAAAGTAAATACTGGAGTACCACATTTTTTGTGATGAACTGATTGATTGCAAGGTCCTGAAGACAAGTGTCGGCAGTACAAATTTCAAGTGAATGCAATGGGAGAGTATTTTGCAAGTTGACACAAATGCAATAACTTTGGTAATTCTTTAGGGAAAAAAAGAGAAAACCAACGTTGCATTTCTTAATGTTGAATTCCCCATAATCGCAAGTTGTGTGTGTTTTTCTAATATTTTTATTGTTGGTTTGCTTACTTACTTTGCATTGAACTTCATTTTATACGTAATTATATATATATATATATATACATGCATTTGTACTACTTCACATTGTACTTTTAATTTAAAAAATATATAATGTATTTATCAGTAGTCAGACTATACAATTTATTATTGAATTGAAATTAGGTCAATACTACCATGCTCCAATAATGTAGAAATTTGTTCGACTTTAGACAAGTCTAGCCTCTTGACGATTTTCAAAAATGAATAACAATAAATAAAACAGTCTTCGTTAAATTAGAGACGATTGGTATTAGTGTCTCAAATTTCAAACGCTTTTTAATTAATGTTTGTCCTATATTTTCAGCATTCAACGCTTGGAAATTAAAAAATATTCAAGGAAATTGTACAGTGTTTCGTAAGACGACTTCAATTGTATGGTCATGGTCAAGCAGGCTTTTGTATAGGGTTTAAGAACTTCGCTGCATGGCTAGAATTTGGGAACAGTTCTGATAGTCCAAGGGCGCACAAAAGTGTTCAAAGGCCTCAATTTTACAATGAATTTAGCTTCATAAGTTCCCATGTCAATTCTTAATTTTAACAGTAAAACCCACCACATAGGAAACCATAGCCTTGTAACATACATCGATACACGTCACATAACCACGTGATATCATATAGTGTCATACATATGATTTTATATCATTTTTATACACACTCATTTTGAAGAGTAAACATATCATATTTATCTGTTTTGCAGATAAATTTATGAGGCTCATCGTTTTACCCCCCTCTGACCCGCCAGGCCGCCACCACTCCAACCCCAAACAGTGGTGACGCTAAAACTTAGTGACTCCACTGTTGGGTTGTTCAACAACGCATCAGGTCCAGCCATAGAGGCGCAGGGATTTTGGTTTCGGGGTTTAGCGAAATTTTTCTTAAAAAAAAAAAAGAAGGGACGTACTGTAAGCATATTGTATACGTTTGTTCCACACATTTCCAAACAGACAATGATATGATACAAAAGGCTGAAACTATAAAAAAAAAAAAAAAACAACTTTTTATTCCCGTCCTGCACAACAGTTAGAAGTTGACCATAACAGCAATAGCAAACATCTGCAAACGAACGGGGAAAATATAGGCAGGAATTTCAAACCAAATTGCTACATGATACAAGCTTCGTCAGACAACAAGGAACTGCAAGACTGCATACCATACAAAAACAACATGAACAGTAATAGCAGTGGACATGGGGCAAGGATACAAGATCTACAATACAAGGAACAATAATTTAAAAAGAATGAAGTAACGAGAGCATCAACAAAATTTACAAGAAGCTAGTAG
>CAVNYN010270456.1:0-42767 GCA_963692815.1 Nyctanthes arbor-tristis
GAAAAGGAAAAGGAAAGGGAAAGAAGAAGAATCCTAGGAGGAAAATGAATCCAAATCATAGAAGGATTGTCTTGTCTTCCAAGGAAACGAAGCCTATAAATAGAGATGTTTTCTTCTTCTTTAATACACAAGTGGTACAAGCGAGTTGAGAGAAAAATTAGCGAGTCTAGCACCTTGAAGAGTTTTCTTGTAACTATTCGTAGTTTGTTCGAAGGGTAGAAAATTAGGTGTGGTAAAACTCGAAGTGATTTTTCCGGTGTCACTTGGGTCGGGTCAGAGAGTCTTGTGAAGAAAAATAGTAGCTTACCGTCTTGGGATTTCTTTAATTCTTCGCGGGTTAGGCAAAGGGTAGAAATTGGTAGATGCGGTAAAACTTTGTATATTTTATTGTTATACTTGGGGATGAGTTTTGGTGAGTGAAAATTCTGTATAGTTGTAGCGACTTTAATCATATAGTGGAAAGTTTTGACAGTCCGTTAAATTTGTTTTCGTCTTTTATTTTTCTTGTCTCAATTAAATTCCTTGAACAACGATCCTGTAAGCGTAAGCGGGGAATCTGCATTAATTCCCAACACAAATCACATTGAAAAAAAATAAAAATGATGTTACGGATAAAATAACAATAAAAATAAAAGTAAAAAAGATGGAAGACGAAATTGAAGGGGCCAGTCCGGTGCAGTAGAGAAATTGAACACGCCTCTCTCTCTCTCTCTCTCTCTCTCTCTCTCTGTGAAAAGAAGCTTCACTTAGTGCCTCCATTTTCGTGCACCCAACCCCAAGTACTTCCACTATATAAACACAGAAAGATAAAAGAAACACACACACAAAGAGAGAGAGAGAGATAGAGAGATGGCAGAATTATTTCTGAAGCAGGGAAAGCAATACTCTGAGAGAGGACCCGGTTATGAGGCAAAGCAATACTCTGAGGGAAGACCCAGTTATCCCCAGGAATTGTTCGATTTCATTGCATCCAAAACTCCAACTCATGATCTTGTTTGGGATGCCGGCACCGGAACTGGCCAGGCTGCGGCATCCGTGAGTATTAATTTCTCTCTCGACTCGTGATTTCGGGCCACATTTCTTTTTCCTATACAACTGGGGGAATTTCAGGTGTGGTACATACTCAAACCCCAGCCGTTCTTTACCACTTGAATTTTTGCACTTTTGTTATGAGTTGAAGCTACTACTTTTGTGCTTTTTAATTAAAAAAACTGAAAACCGGAAAAATCGCGGTAAATATTAATTAATTTTCATGAAAAAATAATTTATTTATGTTTAGGATCTTTTTGACCTTTTGACCACCGAGGTGTAATAATAATTTTATAATAATTATTTAGTTAATTAAGCAATATATATATTCTATTGTCTTTTTTCAGTTGGCAAAAATCTACAAGAATGTGGTGGCTACAGACATAAATAAAAAACAACTGGAATTTGCTCCAAAACTTCCAAATGTAAGATACGTATACACACCTCCTAAGATGTCCATTTCTGAGATTGAACACAACATTTCACTACAATCAAGTGTTGATCTTGTGATAAGTGCTCAAGCCATGCACTGGTTCGATCTTCCCACTTTCTATCAAAACGTGAAATGGGTTTTGAAGAAGCCAAACGGAGTAATCGCTGCTTGGTGCTATACCAGCCCAGAAATCAACCCACAGGTCGACTCTGTGCACCGAAGATTGTACAATGTTGACGCTCGACCGTACCAGGAGGGACAAGGAAAGGATTTGGTTGATCTTAAATATGAAACCATTGATTTCCCATTTGAGCCCGTTGATGGAGTTGATCACACTGGACCGTTCAATTTCAAGATCGAGAAATTGATGGATTTGGATGCTTATTTTACGTATCTAAGATCATGGTCTGCCTACCACACTGCCAAAGCAAAGGGTATCGAGCTATTGACAGACGCTTTGGTTGAGGACTTTAAGCTTGCCTGGATTGCTGATGGCCAAAGTCGAAAGATTGTTACTTTTCCTGTTTATTTGAGGATTGGAAGAGTTGAGTTGGGCTAGTAAACTAAAAGACTAAACTGTCTCCTGTAATAATGAATAAAAAAGCAAATAGAGCGGGGTCTTTGTAATTGTAGTATAATAATAATTTGCTTTGTTGAGAATTTTTGTAATTTTCTCTACCCATTACATGATATCATCTATTGTCATACAAGATTGAATGACTACTTTTGAGACGAGTATTTAATTGTACCATCAGAGAACATATTCTATCCGTTGCATTAGGTGACACACCTATTGAACAAGAATGCAAAAGAAGAAAGGAGATAAAAGATAAGAAGTACGAGTTCCGATCTAACAATATATGGTACCATATGACTATGTGGCGTGTATCAATGCACCCCACATGTTTGTATTGCCATATATATGGTTTTATATTATTTTTATAAAAATTACCGAATTATACTAATCATCTCTAAATGAGACGCACACCTAATATTTGTGATGAACTTGGCACCTGATGCTGGTTACACACACCTTAGGGTTTTGGGGTAGGTTGGTTTTTGGCTTGGCCCCAAAACTGACCTGAACCCTATTGGTTTGAGGAACGGTGGACTCAAAACCAATGTGTCGGTTTTTTTTTTTTAATTTTTTTTTTGAAAGCCAAATTTTCAGTTTTTTCAAGTTATTTTTATTTTTAGTCCCTAACTTGACCTAACTGGTCAGGTTGTCGGGTTAATATCCACATCGGAGTAAAATAAGGGAAAAATTCCAACTTTCTTTATTATTATCTTCTTTTTTTTTTTTTTTTTTTTTAAAGTTCCAACCCCCACGACACCCCTCACCTTTCTTTTATTTTATTTTATTTTATTTTATGTTTTATTTTTTGAATACAAGGATTGGAGGTGAAATACCATAGAACAAGATCGAAGCTAGACCGAATAAAATCCAGAGAGCTCATCCAGCCAACGACTTGTAAGAAGCATCGTGTTCAAAAAGATTCACAGAAAGTGTTAAATTGTTCTTTATGCTAAGTCTGTCAAATTCTCTACAATAATTGGGCCACGATATTTTTCATCTAGTTTGGGCCTTTGAATATTGGGCTGGCTCAAATCTTGAGAAAAACACCCTCTTCGTCTCACCCCCTGTGGTTCTCTGTCATCTTCATCCTTTGTTATCTCTTCGGAACCCTAAATTTCATTTTGTAAAACCCAAGTGTCACTATGCTGTTTTGCCATTAACACATTCCTTTCGCCTAGAAAGCAGTAAAATTCAGTTTGATCGCATGGATTTTCAATAGCAAAGGATTCAGTGCTCGCCTATGAAGTCTGAATATTATTTTTCTGCATCCGGTGAGTATTCTCCTTCACATTCTCCAAATGAAATTTTTACCTTTACCTTTCAATTCATCTGAGTCTTAATTTATGCTTCAGATTTATTATGTGTAGTTTTTGGACGCTGTTATTTCTAATTGATTATAATTTTTCCCCTTGTAATGTTTCAACCAAAAAAAAAGTTCTCTTTTAGTTTACAGAAGATTTTTATATGGGGATAGAATCAAGTATTGCGCAGTATATATTTCCCAGTAATTACTTAGTGATTTTCAAAGTTTTGCCATTTTCTTGAGGTAGAATGTCCCTCTTATATGGTATAATTGATTTATTTTAAAAATCTCCCTGTGTCTGCATGTGGGTCATCTTCAGCTAGAAACTAAACGGATGAAAAGCTATTGATGATCAGAAAAATGTAAAAGGTGGATATGCATTTCATATGCTCTGGATAGGTAGGTTTTTCAAGAAATTCCTCTAGTAGAATGTGGATTATCGCCTGCCTACTACACTACAACATATGGCATTCTTATGTATTTGCAGCTTCTTATAGCATATGCTCTGCTATTATTTTACTTGATGTGAAAATAGCTACTTAGGATAAGTAGTGATTTTGGGAGAAAAGTGAAAGAGAAGGAGTGGTAATATTTAGATACGTGTCAAGGTGTAATATCTGGAATTCTGAACTGGACAGTGAATGCATCTGGACTCTAGATTACAACTAAATGCACTTAGTTTCGAAATAAGCTAGGTCCACAAAAATGCATATGTTAAAAATAATATCTGGATGCAGTATTAAAGGATTTAATGTTTCTGGTAGAAAAGTTAATTTGCATGTGCTATATGGGCGAATATTGTATACAAATAATGGATTTCCACCTCCTCCCCTTTCATACATGGGGTAGTGAAGCTTGGTCTTTGTTGACATCCCTAACAGTCTGGTGGGAACATTCTGTAATTGAGAGCATAGAAACATAGAGAATTTGGTATTTTGTCACGTTACATGATTAGTGTACATTACAGAGGAGATGGGTTTAGAGTTTTGAGAGAAATCTTCTCTGTTTTGACCAATTATATTTGAACTCTCAAACTGAAGACAAATACTTTTGGTTTTAGCATTTTTCCCTATAGTAAGTATCATTAGATAAATAGCCGGAGCTGGACTGAGCAATTTTTTGTCAAATTAATTAATTTCAACGTGGTCTAAGTTTTATTCCGAAGATCAACTTGAAAATCATTTGTCATAACTCTCAAAGGAAATGATGAAAAATAAAGGGATCTGAAATAGCATTTTGTTTCTATGTGAAGTTGGTGACTTATCCTACTTCCGTTGTTTATAAGTCTCTTCGAGAAAGGAATTTTTGGACAAAGTGCTCACTTGTGGACTTCTTATTTCAAGCTTCTGTTTTTGTAACTTCTGATGGCAAAAATGTAATAGACTATGCGATGCTGAACATTTGTATAAACAAACTTTTTGAGATTCATGCTTTAAATTTCGCTTCACGTCAGGCTTTAATTGAACGCTTTTCTTGTGAGGCTTATACTTCAAGGATTAGCCTACTGGCAGTCAAGTAGCTTGCTGTTTGCTTTGCATTTCTGAACATTTACACTTGACTTAGCTTTTTAGACCATTTTCTCATGACCTCGAATGCTTCATGGTGTTTGCACTTTTATTTTTTATCCATATAAGAGAGGAAAAAGGGAAGAAGTAGAAGACATCATTACAAGTAGAGGTAAGGTTGCTTTGTCCGAGTTGTACCGTTGGAGGTAAGGTTGCTTTGTCCATTTTATTATTTGTAAAAAGCTGGTCAGTCATTTGGATGGCGAGCAACGCCAAAAACCCACAATTTTATTTCTATCTTTTATTTTATTTTATTTATATATATATATATATATATTTTTGTTGGAGGGGGTGGTTTTGGTTCTGAATCCAGTGAGGATTTCTATAATACACTTGGAGGATCTGGCTGCATTCAATGTCCTGTTCAGACGATATTATGCTTGCTTGTGGAGAATAAGAAATAGTTGAACAAGGAGAGAAAGAAAGTAGGAATTTAGTCTTACACGTGGATGAAAGAATTGAGAAAGCAGGGGAAATATCAATGGGGTTTCTAGTAGTAGATTACTGTAACAGAAAGGAACTTATATAACATAAGAATTTAATTTAGAGTTTTAAATCAATGTCCCTGTCCTTAAGGCTTTTTTTGTGGCTAAAATTTTAGCTTTTTTAGGAAAAAAGAGATTGTTGTTTGAACTCTGAAATGTGTGGTGGAAAAGTGGAGAGCGGTTTCGTGGAATTGTGAAAAAGTGAGAATATGTAGTTGGTGTGAGTTTGAATTGTTGAGTTTTTTAGTAGGGAAAAAATAAGTCCTAGAGAACGAAGCGTAAATATCATTTTCCTTGTACGTAAAGTTGGGTTTAATCATTAATGCCACGTGTCATGTATCAGTCCGATACTCTTAACTTGATTGGTATAGTAATTTCTATTTAAACATTGACTTTACGGCTGTCTGTTTGCTAATAAATTCAGCTAAAATAGTAAATTCAATTCAATCTTATTATTTATCTGCCTACTTGATAAGTGGTAAAGTTTAAAGGAAGTAAGTAACAATAAGAATTTGCAGTCAGCTGTGTGAACGATTTTTTCTACTCTGTTTGGTTGAGTGTCATATTGACAGCAAGATACTATGTAATTAAATATTTTGCAACCACTTCAAACAATGTTACTCTTGATGAACTTGTAAGGTTTAAGTAATGCGAAAGAAGTACCAGTATGGAGGCCTGATTCTACTAGCATAGAATTTCTCTATTTTGCCTAATTTGTCTTGTTGAATTTAGAATTTATAAAATTATATAGTGGGTCTTTATCTTCTATTGATGGTGTCTCATGTAACTTTGGGATTCCTCTTCCTTCATTTTCTCTAGTTTCTTTCCTTTCGAGATTCTTCAGTTTACCACTTTTGGAGATCAATCACAGTGATCAGCTACCTGTACTTGAACAGGATAGAGACCTGCCCCTGACATTTCTCTTTTTCCTTTTTCCCCCTTTTTTTCCTTTTTTAATTCTATCTCAACCAGGAAAACACAATCTTCCAAATGTTATTCTTCACCAAAGGCATGATTTATTGTGTTTGGCAACCATTTATAAACTAGTAGATTGTAAACTGTTGGGTGGTATTGTTTTGTTTAACCTTTTTATTTAAAATTATGGCTTGACGTTGACCAGCTGGAACTTTTGACTTTTAAAATGAAGAAGTGAAATGAAGCCTTTTGGGAGTTTGTAAATGCTTGATAACCACACTGTTAGCAATTTTGGTTACGAACTACTCTCTCTCTCCCTCCCCCCTCCCCCCCTCCGCCCTTCGCTCGGTGCCTCCACTTTTGAAGAGGAATGATTTGAGAAGACACGACTCTCGATTCTTGACTCTAATACCAAGTCTAACTGCATGATAGTGCTGCAAAATTTATCCTATTATATGGAACAAAATTGTTTCTGATGAGACTATGCCTAGTTATACCAAACAGAGTATGTTTTTGACTGTCTCAACTAGACAATTGATGAGCTGTCCCACAAAAATTGCTTTCACACAATGAGTCTTCTGAATACGGGCAATTATTATACTAGATTGTAACTTGGACCCTAGCTATCATGACTAAGAACTTGTGTATTTACATTTTCATTTTAACTGCAGTGATAATAGCAAGTCTTGTATAACTCAGTGTGTTTATTTGCCAAGCCTTTTCACTGGATTTGCATTTTTTGCATTTTGGGCAGATGTAATTAGTACCAATAAAATGGAATATTATGCAACCAACCCTGGACCTATTGATGATCTCTGTTTTGTATGATCAAGACAAGCATGTTTCGGCTGCAGCTTGGGAGGGACAGGTATCACTACAAAACAAGTTCATCCTGTCGTATGTTACTTGTAGAACTTCTATAACTTGCATATCTTATCGAGTGTTAACAGGAGAGGGGTGCGCTTAGATGTCATGAACATACTTCAAAGCTTGACCGGTGGATGCTTACTGAGAAACAAATTGAATTAGTCAAGAAAGCTGGATTCGGCTATTTGAGATTGATACCAGCAATCAGTCTTGATAACCCACTTATATCTGCTTTAGTGGAGAGATGGAGGAGAGAAACAAACACATTCCATATGACCGTTGGGGAAATGACAGTGACGCTAGAAGATGTTGCTTACTTGCTAGGTCTTCCAATTGATGGTGAACCTGTTATTGGTGTGACATATACCGCATGTGATGCAATATGTCTCAAGTATCTGGGAAGAGTACCAGATTCTGGGTACACAAGTGGTGGAATGGTGAAGCTTAGTTGGCTGAAAGAGAATTTTTCTGTGTGTCCTGAGAATGCCTCATTGGATGATGTTGAACGGCATACGCGTGCTTACCTTCTTTACCTTATTGGTAGTACAATTTTTTCCACCACCACTGGTAATAAAGTTCCAGTTATGTACCTCCCTTTGTTTGAGAATTTTGATGCGGCTGGTAAGTATGCATGGGGCGCGGCAGCGTTATCCTTCTTGTATAGAGCACTCGGTAATGCTTCCCTCAGATCTCAAAGCACAATCAGTGGCTGCTTAACGCTGCTACAGGTGATTTGAACCTGGCTTCCTCTGCATCTGCAATTTTTTCTGTACCAAAGAGATACTTACATTTTGAGTAGCCTGTTATGGTTGTTGTTGCTGCTGCTTTATCTTTTTTATCTTTAGGATATTTCGGTTAAATTTTACTTTTGAATAGTGCTTTTTTTCTATTTAGTGCTGGAGTTACTATCACCTGAACATCGGTCGACCCAAACTACATCACGACCCAATCCACGAATGCTTTCCATTTGTCCTTAGGTGGAAAGGGAAACATAATGGTCCAACATCAAATCGCGATGTTGCCTTCTATCGTAAAGCTTTGGATTCTCTAGAACCTTCTGATGTGAGTCGAAATAATCTTTGGGTCCAAAGTACCCTCTTTCATTTTGAGCCAAAAGATAACAGATTTGATTTCTTTTGATATTCAGGTTGACTGGTGTCCTTACGCAAACATTAGTCACACGGTTATACCAGAATTTATTTTAAATCAACTTATTCTTGGAAGATCAAAGACAATGTTGATATGTTTTGATAAGGCAGAGCGGCACCTTCCGGATCGAGTCCTAAGGCAGTTTGGCATGCAACAAACAATCCCGGAAGAAGTCCAGAGATGGGAAAGGAAGACTCGTGGGGTTGATGGTGGAGTTGATCTTTCTGGGAAAATGGAATCAGAACTTAATGAATGGTCATATCGTCGTTTTCATATTGTGGAGGCTGAAGAAGATCTGGATGAAAGTGAATACAGGGAGTGGTACTTAAGAATTACACGCAAGTTGGTAGGTAGACCCGTACCTATCTCATCAGAGTTTCAGAGAATGGTAAGCCTCAATATATATCTCATAGTCTAATAGCTTAACATATCTTCCATTGTCTTGTTTCTTTCTGTAGTCTATCACACGTGTTCCCTTTTTATATTTATTGAAGGAGTATGTTTGTTGAGCCTTTGTGTAACTTGCATTATAGAATTCTGCATTGAGGGACATTGCACAAGTAGCAGATACCCTGCCAACTCATGGAATGGATGATCAGCAGATACAGTTGGTGACAAGAATCCGGTACATTGCTCATGAATGTTTGAGGGACCATGCCAGGAGTTCAACATTGGCTGTAGAGGAGGAGCCACAAAATGATGTTGGGAAAAGGATAAGGGGGAAGGAAAGGGTTAGGAGGAGGGAAATAGGGAAACGTAGACGAAAAGATGATCATGAGCAATGTTATGCAGTTCACATGAACATCCATTCCCGGCTATATCCTTCAGCTGACGATGACAATCATGTTCAGCTATATCATGTGGACGATGATGTTGATCATAATCTATGCATGCCAGCTAATGGAGGTGATGCCGGGCAACTCTCTCCCATGGCTCAGAAGGTTGATGCTGATCAGCTGTGTGATGTAGCTGCTGATGATGTTGAAGGTGAAACAGCAGTGGGGGTTGACGAATTACATGATCATGTGGCTGAAGATGATAGCAAGGTTGGTCATGGCTTGGAGGGAAACACGCTTTGTGTTTCCCATGCTACTGTTGATGGCATACCCCAATCAACCCTTAATAGCGGCGAGGACGTTGTCCAGCAGAATGATTACAGTGTTTTGGCTTAGGAGTTGACAACTTCCAGTGTACAGAATTTAGTTTCTAGGTTATTAGAGGTTACTCTTGTTTTAGTTTTGGATCTTCCTATCTTCTATCTTCACATGTTGAGAATCGGTGAAGCGTACCTCTAAATGATTTGATTAAAATATTCATAATTTGTTGCAAGGATTTCTTTTCCTTCTTAATATATGTTTTCAGTTTTGTTCAATCTTATTTACCCTGCTGAATTAATGTACTTATTTCATATTTACCCCTTTATGCGTGCGCGTACACACGCATATCTATCCATCAAGTACGATGCTAGAAAACAATTTGTGGAAGTCTAAAATAAGTTTGACATGCCGTAATAATAAAGCAAGGAGTTTCTTTCCAAAACCTCCGATCTCATGTGGCGAAATACATGAAGCATGTATCTATACCACATAGGGTTTGATGTTTTATCAGCGTGTATTTATACACGCCACAGTGTGATGTCTTGTTAAATAATTTTTAAGAGGTTTTTGAAATTTTTTTTTATAGAGTGAGACGTCTTGCAGTTCATTGTGGTGAGAGAATTTTGGAGCTCAACGTAATAGTTTTTAACTCTCAAAAAAGGGGGGTGTGTTGGATTGAGTGACATTTGTCGTTCCAATTGACTGTCTCGATAACTGTTTCACCAATAAAAGTTTAGTGAATCATATTTACTTTTTTAATAGTACAATTATAAACTGTATTCTTATAGTACAAGTGCGCATATATATATATATTTGTGATTTAGAGAAGTATGATGCAAATAAATCAATGATATAAACTCCCGTATAAGAGACTATAATTTATAACAATAAAATATAGAAAAATGCCACATAAAGGGGAATTGAATAAGAGAGCCTTTTAAGTTCCATGACATCAGATTTAACCCGTTAACGGAAGAGACTAAGGCCTCGGCAAATCATCTTCATTTTATACCTCATCAGAGCTAAGGGGAAGAAACTCACAAACTCAAATAATGTATGAAACTTGGTTTTTTTCCCATAAACCCACAAATCATCTTCAATTTGGGGTGCCCCACAAAAAAAAATAAAACTCGAATAATGTATGAAAATTGAGGCTAAAGTTTTATTATTATTATTATTATTATTATTATTATTATTATTATTTATTTATTTTTTTTTTTGAAGGGGTTTACATTTTTCCCCCAATTGATCTTGTCCGACAAACATATCCAATCCAATTAAATTACGCTACCTCTCTAATTTAAATGTTTTCCTTCTAGTTTTTCCCTCTAAGGATTACATGGAAATAAGTTTTTTCCTCTTGATTTTTTTTCCCTATATGAATCTTGCTTTTAATGTTCCAACGTAATCTCGAAACAAACAAAAGTTGCAGTCCTATTTTCTGAAAAAATACCTTCGCTCCATGTCTATCTACGATCCTACAATTCCCCTACTCAGCTTCACTGAAGTCTTAATCCTGACCCCTTTTATTATTATTATTATTATTTTTTTATTTTATTTTTTTTAGGGGGGATGAGGGGAAGACAGAGGGGATTATCCTAGTCATTTGGGATTTCACCAAATAAATTCTGACGAAAATTTACTAATTTTTTGACCAAAAACTTCTGACCAATTCCCACCTCCCAAAAAAAAATTTGTAGAAGATTGATTCTGATCGAAACTGAAAGGAACAAATCTATAAACATTGGGGTTTGGGCGGGAGATAATGTGACATGGGAAGATTATCTAGTCTTGATCTCTAATAATACGTTTGGAGGGATTATTCTTCCTTTGGGGGCGTAGCCAGGAATTGACAAAGGGTTGGGCCGGAAAAATAAACTTGGAATTTTCAGTGGATGGGCCTTTTAGATAGCAGCGGAGTTAGGAATTTCATCTGGTGCTGTGAAATTAATTAAAAGCCAAAAAAATTTTAAAGTAATTTACAAAATATAATCTTATCTTAGTTGCCGCATATGCCTCTTTTATTTTATTATTATTATAATAATAGTAATAAAGACATAATTTATATATATTTTTATTTTATATATATATATTCCATCTGTGTTAATTATATAGTCTATGTTACCTTTTTGGGGTTTCCTAATTATATATTCTCTTTTTTTATTAACAAGTCTATAACTAAAATTATCAATTTTAAATTCTACTCATTAAATAAGGGTAAATGAGAAACACAAACTGCAAAATATATATTTTCAATATAATTCTTAATCTACGTGAAGTGACAAAGTGGGCTATGTAATTGGGACGGAGGAAGTATATTATATACATCCCAAAATAAGCACTGAATTAATATCTAATCTCTATATACTTTTATTATACACACACACAAATATAATTTACACATTTTTAATTTAAATTGCAAATTAATACACATTCCTTACTTAAGCTCTAAATTAATATCTAAATCTTATATATTTTTAATCCACTCTCCCACTTATATATACTTTTATTTTATATATAGTTTCAATCTTATGCACATTCCCATATTAATATATATTATATATATGTATATAAGATTGGAGATTGCAAGTTAATCTACAATCTTTTATATATATATATATATATTGTTTTAGACATACATACATATGTGGGTGTATATATACTATACGCATTCCAAATTAATATCCAACCTTATACTACTTACTATCCATTAGTGTTTGCTATACCTATTCCGTTAGTTTTTAGGCTACAAATTTTAAGTCTTGAATTATTGAGACTCCGTTCTCAATTCGATTAAGTGCCTACTCATGAGATTAAGGGCATATTAATAAAGTAAGATTAAACCAATTTCAAAACTTTTAGCTTAGTTTAATACGATAAACCACATGTCATAAAAATTTAAGTTGGGAACCTAAATTACTATATTACTTATTTTATTATTTTTTGTTGGGAACCTAAAAATTTAAGTTGAGGGGATATAATAGTAATAATATTTGATGATGATGATTTAGAATAAAATAAAAAATTGTTTTAATTCTTTTTAGAATACAAAGTGATTAAAAATTAATGTTATGAGTAAATCATATAGAATTTATTATTTGTTGTAATATTGCTTTTCTTAGATCTTTTGTAATAGAAGGGTGTGTACTTTAAAATTTTCAGAATGAATATAGTGAATAGTGATTTCTTTGGAGAGTTATATAGCGCTTTATAAGGAAATGTGAAAAATAATTTTTTTCAAAAATATGCGGTGGAGAATAAATGTGGAAAATAATTCATTTTGATAAATGAATTCTCTCTACATCCTAAATGTGTTCTTGAAGTGTTTGTATTGATACTTATTGAATAAGGATGTATGTGGAGTGTAATTCTGAAATTCAGCATTTTATAATTCCAAAATTAAACTTGTGAATGTTAAATAGAAAATGTCAGCTTTCTAAATAGATAGATAAAGATAAGTAAGTTAGTAGCACTATTTTTGCTTAACATGTAGATTTTTTTTTAAAAGTGCTTAGTTATAATAAGTACTTAGTCCCATATAGTTAATTCATGTAAACGTACTAAATTAAATATTGATGGTAATGCATTATACTATTTCCATCCCACAAAGATAGTCTAGTAATTAGTTTTACATAGATTAAGAAACGATAGTTAATATAGTTAAAATATTAAATTTTATCTTATTTTTTCAAATATAATCTTATGTCTCATTAATTGTTGAAATACTTTCAATATATAGATAGTTGAATAATAATTAATTAGGGATACTATGGAAATCAAAAATTAAATGCATATACAATATGGTAAGTGGACTATCTTTTTGGGCGGATGAAAATGGAATAATGCACTATCTTTTTAGGATGGAGGTAGTAATACTTATATTGAAATGATATTGATATTGTTAGGGCTTATGTTCTGCCTTACCTATATTGAAAATTATTTTGGACTTGAGTCTATTTGCCCTTTTTACTTGACACATAATTGCATTTTCACTGATACTTAAGTACACTAATTGCCTTTGATTTGATTGATCTATGAATGTAAGTTGTCTAACAGTTCAAATAGTTTTCAAATTAGATTTTATAGCGCTTTCATGTTCGAGCACAGTTGGTAGGGAAAAAAATACTCGCTATTTATAAGAAAGAGAGATCCTTAAAACCAAATTATACATCCATTAATAATCTATGAAAACATTAGGCAAAACTAAGATGAGGACATATGGTACAAAAACTATAATAGTGCAAACAAAAAATGTAAATAGGCATTTGAAAAAGATGTCATCACAAGTCCAAATAGTTAGATTTGTTAGGTAGAGTCTAATTTAACTTCAATCCTTCTCCGATTTAGTAACCTTCCTAACTTTGGTGGTGAACTGCTGCACCGAGGCAGATCCACAACCATCACCATCGTAGTCAATGTTAGTTTCACTAGAGGACCTCTTCACTGTTGTCTTAGCTAGTGAGGTAACGTCATCACTTACTGGGTCTTCTTCTACTAGCATGTCCGTCTCTTCGTAATTTTGATCTTCATCGACAGTTTCATTTTCTGTCTTTTTCCTTTTTTTATTAGCTCTGCATCATCATAAACTTGCTTAATCACATATATAGAATCGTCACCTCAAAATTTTTCTTTTGTACATTTAGCTGGAAAAAAAGCTCCCTCCCAGCTAAGTAATATAGCTCATTAGGAAACTCAGTTTCATTAAACCTTGTCTCTTAAACATAGTATCACTATCGCGTTTTGCAAACTCCTAAAAAATTGAAAATTGGACAAAATATTTAGTTTGAAGCCATAGTAAACATACCAATACATGAATGAAAATATTATAAACCCTATCTACATTACATACCACGTTTAGAGGATGGATATTTCCTCCGCACTTTCTCCAACCAACTCCTTACAAGAGCCATCATACCAAAAAAAAAAAAAAAATTGTAGTGAGTTCATCCCGTCACAAATTTCGACCATCAATCTAAACCTCTCTCTATTGACCAAATTGCACTTTTCACACTTAAAAATATAGCCTACTCTATTAACTTTCCTTTCGCATTTTACACAACTTTTAAAGCACCATCCGTTCTCCTCTTTTATTGTTGAGATGGTTCCTATAACCTAAACCAACTGCTCCTGATGAAAATTAAACATATGTAGCTTGTTAAATTTTGACTGACTATAAAGTAATATGATAAATAATAAGGTAGTAGAACCAACTTGGCTAACGAGTCCTTTATTACTGCTGCATTCACAACTATTTTGGTAGCAAAGAATGTGTTTGAGACACTGACACCTTCAAAATGAAATTATGAAAATTTGTAAAATTATAACTGCTTGTAATAATAATATATTAACAAAAAGGAAATTGCTTTAACACTAAACCTTTATACTCATTTTTCTGGCAGAGTTGTAGTAGATGACAAGAGGTTTCTTCCCGCAGACTAGATGTATTTATGCATTTCTAGTGCGTAATTTTTCCAGAGTGTATAGGGGATAGGAGTGCGGGAAGGGCAAAGACCGAACCGAATGTTTCAGTTTGGTCCCGACCCCATTCGGTTTTGGTCCCAGTCCAGTTTCGAGCAATGTTTTCAGTTTTTTTAGGGCTTTTCCTGCCTTGAGAAGAAAATTTTCAAAAGGTCATACAATTAAAAAATACGTGTAGATAAGAGAAAACAACTTAGTAAATAAGAAGTCAGCCATGAAAACTGAAGATAATTACCAATGCATCCAAAATGAAAAAAAAAATCAGCAAATAAAGATAAAAAAGAAAAAGAAACTATATAAAAATGGAAAAAACGGCAATAAATTGCAAGAATAACATTTAAATTGTACATCAGTACTACAATTATAGGTAGACATTATTCTGCAAATTAAATTCAAAATCATAGAAAGTTCAATTAAACATTTAAACTTGCGCAAAACTTATTTGATAAACAGAAACTATTAATGTATTTAGGCCATCCTGATTAGTTGTTTTACTATACTAATAATAGGTCAAAACTTCCATCTAAATGATAGTTTATGCTGTAAATTGCACTTTGCAGCGTAGTCACCACCTATTGGCGATGGTTGTGGCTCGGCCTTTATTTACAGAGAATAGTGAAAGACATATGGAGAAGATGAACCAATTGAAGACATTCATAACAAATTCACAAATCTTAGTTGCTATTCTCTCATTCAAATTCTCAAGCCCAGGTCTTTAGATCCAAGCTCCACGTTGAGATTCTTGAGGGTGAAATTGCGTAAAGAATGTCAAATTTGGAGGAAGACACTAGTCTAGTGGTCTTAGTTGCCAGCCAAACATGAAGTCAAAGCGATGAATGGAGGATGTGGAATTAGATTTGAATTGGAAGGTAAAATTAGGCTTGAATTGGAAGGCTGAATTTGCGTGAGTGTAGGGATGAATAACAAGCTGGCCTCTCGGGTGGCCCGTGGCCCTGTCTGCAAAATGCCCGAGCCGAGCCGGCTCATAGCTCGTTTAATACAAGCCTGGGACCGGGTCAAGCCCCAAATTCAGGGGAAAGCTTGAGCGGGGCTAGCCCGTGTGGCTCGCCGAGCCAAAACAGGCCTACCCGTAATTACGGGCCTTCAAGACCTATGTCAAACATATTAAAAAAAATAAAAGAATTAACTAATCAAGGAAAACTGGAAAAGCAAAGCAAAGTGCAAACCGTGAATGTGATCAAGATTGTCGACCAATGAGCCAAGCATTGTGGGCTATGCATTAATGAGTGATTCGATAGGACATACTTAATACTTTGACCAAAGAAAAACTGAAAAAGCAAACATTTCTTCATTTCTTGTGCTTAGCTTGTCAACTTCTATATGGGAAATATTGAAATTCATGTCATATCGAATCAATTAGTGGGCAGGGTTGCTAGAAAAATGGAAATGTAGCTAGGTCGCGGGATTCTTGGGAAATTTATGCAAATACACGCGAATTCACAAAGATTTTTCAAATTATTCAAGCTTTCAATTTGAATGTTTTGAATATCAAAACGTTCAAATTTTACAAAATAAAGGGTAAAAAAATGTTAAATTTTTGTCTATAAATTCTAGCATTTTACACAACAATCTCTTATTTGCTTTTCTATTCCAATCACGAGATCAATTTGTCAAATTGCCAATATTAAAATCTAAATTCATTTTTCTAGTTTCATATTTGCAATTTTTTTCGACAAATATTTGCCTTATAAGTGTTACAAATGGAGTTTACCAACCAAATTGATGAACTTTTGGGTACTTCAAGCACTCAATTTACCCAAAATACTTCTTAAAATCCTCCAATTGGTTTCGATGCTACTCATGAGGAAGAAGCAAAGAAGGAAAATGAACAATAAAGAAGTCAACTATTGCATGGCAACATTTTATAAAGAAAAAAGTTAGTACTCAATATGGAGTAGATATTTGGAAATCATGTTGCAAATATTATTGTAAAAAGCTTAGTTGAAAACCTGGATCAAGCACAACTCATTTGCTTAGATACATCCAAAGGTCGTGTAAAATGAGGCCGGTTGAAGGCGTGGACCCAAGACAAAGCCAACTTATATTTGATGGCTTTAGCTCAGGTCTTTCCAATTGAGTCTATTCTCAAGAAAGATTCTGGGATATGTAGTTACAGATGAAATGCCATTTTTATGGTAGACTCTACGCATTTCACTAAACTTGTGCAACAATATCTCTAACCCAGGTATAAGCACTATTCTAGAAATACATTTCGTGCAAATACTATAAATTTATATAATAGGAAAAAATTTGAAGCCATAGAAGCCTTGAAAATTTTTAATAGTGTCTTATCATTTACATCTGATTTATGGACTGGTCGTGACCAAAAAGGTTATATTGTAGCTACTGCCCATTACATTGATAAGATTATTGCTTTTAGAGTAGTAGAATATCCTCATAATGCAGCTAACATTTACGTAGTTTTGAAAAGCATTATAGATGAATATGGTATGGAAGACATAATTAGAAGTTTTACATTTGATAATGCTGCTGTCAATAAACTAGCTGTTGAAAGATTTGTCGATGAGGTTCATCTTGCCCTTAGAGGTTTTTTTTTTTTTTTTTTTCACATGCGTTGTGTTTGTTATATTCTTAATTTGATTGTTCAATGTGGGCTAGAATACATAAAAAATGAATTGGCAAAAATTAGGCTAGCGATAAATTTTATTAATATATCACCATCTTGAAGACAAGCATTTACCAGTATATACATGGAGAATGGCTTGCAATAGAAATCATTGGCCACTGATGTACTTTATAGATGGAATTCTACATATATTATGTTATGTTCATGTTATAAATAAAAAAAAGTTATGTTATAAATATAAAAAAGTTATTTCAACATATTATAATAGTCGACAAACTTATGGACATGAAAAAAATTAGAGGATTGAGAATGGTCTATTGCATTTTCTATTATAGAATTTTTAGAGCATTTTTATGTGACTACAAATGAGTGTTGTAGTGTTTACTATCCTACAACTCCACTTGTTTTACCACATATTTTCAAAATTGTAAAAATATTTAAAAGGTATAGAGATCTACCAATTTTTACTGATTTAATCTATTTAATGAAGGATAGGCATAAAAAATATCGGGAGGAATTGTCTTTGCTATTTATTTTATCTTTTCTGATGAATCCTCGATTTAATTTAAAAGGTACTAACTCTCTTGTAAAAAGAATTAAGCAGAACTTGAATTTAAAATTTTTTCCTCCAAAAATAGAAGATTGTTTATTAGAAATGTACGTGCATTATGCTGCAATAGAAGGTCAAGGTAATACTCCTTCTCAAAATCAACCTTCTTATAGTAGTGAATTTTTAAATAAAATGTGAGAGTTTTTAGATGTAGATATTCCTCCAATTAATTATAGTTCATATGGCCATGACACGGTAACTGTTGCTAATACAAATAGCAATATTCCAGCTACGTTATTGTCACATTTTCAAGTGAATGTTCGTAGTGTTTTATCACCTAAAGAAGTGGAGTCTTTTGATGTTTTAAAATGGCGGAGGTGTAATGCAAGGCAATATCCAATTATACAAAAAATTGCACGTGATCTACTAACTCCTCTAGTATCGATAGTAGCATCTGAATCTGCATTTAGTTTAAGTGGTAGAGTATTAACCGATGAACGATTGAGACTTAAAGAAGATATATTAGAGACACTAATATGTCTAAAAGATTGCGAATCTGGAGAATTACGTATGCAACATAAAGTGCATAGTATATTAGCGAATGAGTTAGAGCAACAAAATATTGAAAGCTCGTTTTAATTTTGTAAGTTTCAAATCGCTTTACTTTTAATTTTACAAATTTTACTTACAGTTTTTTTCAAAAAAAAAAAAAAATGTACATGAAATGTTTCATTCACGTATAATTTTAAGTCCGCCTACAATAAATGTAGCCTATCCTAAGCCCAGAAAAAAGAGGAGGGTAATCCTTGTAATAATTTAATTACTTGTCTTGTAATTTCATACAAAAATAATGAGATTGTGGATTGGTTACCCTACCACATTTTTGTGAAAAAAAACTAGCGGCCGGCCCGGCTGGGCTTAGAAAAGGCCCGAACTAAAGCTTGGGTTTAGCCTAATTTTCATGAGCGAGCCAAGCCGGGCTCGAGCCCAAATGGACTCGTTGACATGGCTATGTGAATGAAGATGTTTTAGACTTTTGGGCCACAACTTATTTATATTTGGGCCTTGGACTGAACTAAGAGGAAAAAAAGAACAAGCGGGTCTTTACTGGGTTTTACAGGCTTTGCATTTAAACTCAAGAACCGGCCTGGATTGGCTGGTACTCGGGATAAAAGCACAAAACCTACTGTTTTTGGGAAGAACCCAGACTGGGACCCACCATTTTGGACTAATCAATTAGTTAGGGGATATAGATACCTCTGCAATTAGAATTTCAATTACTTACAAAATCTATAAAAACTCTAAAAAATATATGCTCTTCCGATCTTGTTACCGCAAGTCTACTAGTAGCATTTCCAACCTTCTTGCACCACTCTTTGCAATGTGCATTCTAGATTTCTCATTATTATCCTCTATAACCCGTCCAACAACATCTACAAAGATTACTCAAACCGTTAGTTACATTTTACTTTTGATCAGTTATTCTATGAATTATAAATAGAGAAATAATCTAACTGAATACACGTGCTTTGTCCAAACTCTTCGACTCACATATTTTATCAAATAGCTTTTGCTGATAGATTGTCGTTGGAAACCTTGAATCACAAGTTTTCCTGACATAATTTCGTCAGAACAGTAAAGCCAGAAATTATGGCTAGTAGTTGGGTATAGTCCGTTGTTTTCCTAAATAGAGGCATTTTTAATCAGATACAACTCACGCTCATTTATTAAACTGCCAAACCTCTCCATAATTTTTTCTTCCACAGGTGCTTGGATTTGTTACCCTGTTGAGGAAAAAAATAAAAACCTTTATAAACTCAGCAGTAAAAATCGCATATGTAACAAATAGATAGAGTATGAATTTATCACTAACTGCTTTATCAATAAAGAGAAACTCTAGGCTTGAAGCCATCCTGTCACCGTCCAGAACCCTCTATTTTCTGTTATAATGAAGCTTTAGACGCCAATTGGAAAATGATTCCAGTTGATGTCCTTCAACAATATGATAGTAGTAGGAATTTTTGAAATTTTCTAACTAATGAAACAGATCGGAAGAGCAGCAATACTCGATGAGGGAACTATCTAACCCTATTAGGTATAAATAGTGTGAGTTGCTGATATGCTTAACAGAGACTATGGCATTTCATTTTTCAAAAATCACCTTAGAATTAAAATTTTATCTTACTGGAGTAGATGAAGATGCTTGCAACATTTTTACATAACTGAAAAGAACAAAATAACCAATCCTGTAAGGTTTTAATCTGGTGCATGTGGAGGAAAAAAAATCAGTAATTACTAGTTCTGGTATCGTGATCGGATGCCAATATCTTGAACTTTGCGAAATAGGGCACGCTACACTTAATGTTATGCGTGGGTATATGGAAAGCAATTCTCAGTGGACTATCCATATTATTATCACTATTATTTATTTTCTAGTGAATAAGAATTTAGGAGAAAAAAAAAAGACTGCCTGAATTTAGGCAGGAAAACAGTGGTAGGGCCGGGTATAACTCATTTGCTTTAGTATTAAGTATAAATATAGATAACATAATATAATATAACATATAATATTCTATATTATATTATAATACTAGTATTATAATAATGTTATATCATTACGGTACTATTATATTAATATTAAATAAAAAATTATAATAATATTATAATAGTATAATAATAGTGCTACAATATTGTAATAATATTCATTATTAGTATTATTATAATAAGAATATTATAATAATAAATTTATAGTATTATTTACTACTATATACTAATATATATTAAATTATAGTATTATCTATTATATATATATAATATCTTCATCTATTATTTATTATATATATTATTCCTAAAAAGAGAGTAGTTGTACTAACAGACATCGCAATTTTCTGCCTTTTTTATGGTGCTTGTAGCCACTACTGTATTGTGATAGCGGTATATATCAACCTTTTTTCCCGTTCTTCACGCGGTTTTGCCCATGATAAAATAAAACTTCCTATTTTCTAGCAAAAACAATTGCCTACTGTTTCTAATCGATCTCTTTGAGAGACAATGCTGAATTAGTACGTAACTCCAGCGTGATTTTCTCCTCCATAGCGATCTTCATATGATTGAATTTTTGGAAAAAGAAAGCTCGTTTCAAAAACATTCTGAAATTCATCTATAAATTTTCACAATTTGTAGTCCAAATGTAATGCTGAGATTTTTGCTATTCGCAATAGTTGATTCCCATATATCATCTTAGATTCATAAGACCCGCTTTATAATCACGTCTGATTACATCTGATTCCATTCATAATCATTCATTCGCTCAATAATACACTCCTACATCATCGTGCTTGGTCTTTGGGTCCTTTTTTTCCCTTCCTTTTGTTTTATTTTTTTTCCTCTGTTTGTTTTGCGCGAAAGATGGTTCAAAATAAGAACAACGCATATTGAAGTTTTAAATTTTGTTATAATTTTCCTGCATGGGTGGCAAGATTTATTTTAATTTTCAGAAGTCTATTGAATTTTTTTTTTTACTTTTGCAAACATTAAAGCTTGAATTTATTGAATATACTATATATTTTAAAGCAACTGAGCTGCATTGGGCCCTACTTAAGGTTTTCCGCCTAAAAGATAGACTTCCTATAGTATTTTTTTTCCTTTTTTCACTAAGGAGTTAGTGATATTTAAAATGGCCATTATTTTTAATCTGCATATATTTCAGCATATAGGGCTCCCTAATTAATTGGAAATTGTGCCGTTGCTGTCCAATTGATTTTGATATTGCTGTTATATCTTCTTTCATTGTTATACATATATATATATATATATGTAAAAAGCATATATATGTTGCACGAGAATGCTAGAGAATTGATTATTGGGTCCAACGTTTTTTGGATATTGTGCAAGCAACTAGAGATAATTAGATACTAGGTAGAATAGTTCTTTATCTCGTCCATTATGACCAATTAACTTTTTTTTTTTTGGATGACTATAATTCATATCAGATATATATTTATATATAAGCAACATCATGTTATGACACAGACATGCTATTTACCATCATTATTAAGCCGACTTTTGGGACATACGAGGAGCATGATTAAAAAATAACATTAAATAGTCTGCTTCATTTTTCTATTTAAAGGTATTTTGAAGAGAAGTTTGGCCACTGCATGCCAAAGCACACCTAAAAACTTTAGCTTACTATCTTAACACTTAAAAACTTCTGCTGAAAAAAATGTCAACCTCCATAGCCCTCCTCAAAGATGTCAACAGCAACCGATTTGACTGACTTTTGAAGGTAATGTATGAAAGGAAGTGGCGAGTGCCAGACGCCTACCGAATGGGTCCAAGTCTGAACTTCCTTTTAATTGTCAAAACCGTAAGCTTTTTGTTTGTCTCTGCTTTCAACTAACGGATATCTTTTTTCTATTGCAAAACTAATATAGACATTTTCCGGTACACGGAGAGCGTGTTGAAGCCATTGTTAAAGGAAAAGTGATGGAAAATTTTGACTTAATGATAGAAAAAGGGAACCTCTAGGTGATTAAAAATCTTTTGGTGTAAGAAAACAGTAGACTTTACCTAGTTAGCAGTCTTCCTATTCACCTAAACTTCAATGAAATGACTTGCGTGGGCAGAACAACAAACTCCAAGTTTTCCAAAAATATCTACCCGGTGAAGAAACAGGAGTAGATCATGGATTCAAAGAACTCTAATAAAATCTCTTATTTGGTAGGTGTTTTAACATTTTCAAGACTTAGTTTTCACGTTTGAGATCATACGTTTGAGATAGTCTGCTGGCTGCCAACATCGTATTATCTTTTAGGTCGTGTTGTGGTTGTTTTAATTAAAAATACATTTTATTAAAGAAGAGAGAAAGTACAAGACACACCCCGTGAGCAACACGGGGCAATATGGACAAAATACATAACAGACAACACAATGGATAACAATCGACAAAAATAAAACAGATACTCAAGAAGGCCTTAAGTCTGAAGCCCAATAGACTTGAGGGCAAAGACACAGCAACATGTAAAGAAACAGTAGTAAACATGATAAACAAAGCAAACACAAACAGAAAGCAATAAACAGCGATGCAATGAATCAGCGTGACATCAAGCCAACACCCATTTGATCGTTCACGCCAGATGCAAGTTACGGGATAAAGTTGATATCCTCTGCCTTCAAACTTTCATAGCCCAGTCAATTCACCCAGGCATTGGTAAACACAATGAGATATGCCTTTCCTTCTTTTTTCAAGTTACCTGAGGAGAAACCACCTACCCTGATGGCATTTTGGAAGGAACAGATTGAGTCTGGAGTGGATGGTGAAGTCCTCAAGTACGTCTATCAGAATAGGGACGGGAATGAGTTCATGGTATTCATCTTCAAAGATTTCAGCCATTAGAAGGAGTTCTTTTTTCTCAAAGAATGAGACTGCACGTGGGAAAAGAGTTTTGGCATATGGGTAGGGGTCTAAAATATTGTCGAGAGCTGCTTTCAAATGAATGGAAAAAGGGTAAAGTTCTCTGTGTGTGTCGGTCCATTAAAGGTTACGGTTGAGGAAAATCTAGAGCAAACAGCTTTCCACTTGAACCTTGCACTGACCCAAATCAATAAACTTCGTATCAGCATCGAAGATGAAGGTTACATGCTCAGTGAGAAAGATGCACACCCCAGGGCACTGGTTTGGCTTCACTTGGAAGTTTCTGTCCAGGGATTACACCACAGTCGATGGAGACAGCTGCTGGTCAAGAGGGAAAATAGGGTTGAGTTGGCTGAAACAGCTATTTGGGGAGAAAGGAGGGTGATGATGCAGTAGCAGAAACCGAGAGAGAAGACAGAAGGAGTAGTGAAGTAGGAATGAAAGGGCAAGGGATAGATATAAGGCCAGCCACAAAGAGATTAAAGAAAGGTCAAGATCATCATAAATATTAAGAAGATTGACAGATGAAACCTTTTGAATAAGGCAGAGCAGAATTCAAGTTGAACACAATCTGGGAAACCAAGGCGTGCCTCAGCCAGTCAGCCGATAATAGTTGTGATCTCCTTTCTCCCTCAGAACAATATCTCTTAGCTGGCTTCAGTAGTTCCTCTCATTCCAAAAATAAGTCCTACTTATTTTAAGGGCTTCTATTGCCAGAAAGATAGCTGTAGTATTGCCTTCTTTCAATACATGGGTGAAAGAGAAATTAACCTGATGAGCAAGGGATTGAATGCTCCATTTTAGATTCTGCATATTTCCGTGTCCTTGATAGAGATTTTGTACAATACCCAATGTCAAAGCACAGTCTAATTCCAATGAAAGATTCTCTGGATTAAATTGCTAGGCCAGCTCAAGGCCCATCTTAATGACCTTCAATTGGGCTACCGTTTTCTGCAACTTGCCAAAAACATTGGAAAGCTAGGATTACCTCACCTTTTGCATTCTAATAATGCCACCTCCAGCGATAGAGCCCCAAGCCATCACACCGAAGAGTGGTAGTATTAAGCTTAAGTCTGCCATAAGACAGAGGATTCCATGAGATCAAAATTTTCCTATTTTTTTTTCTATATTTGAAACTGTAGATTTATCTTTTGGGCATAGCAGTCATCCCCCTTCCATTGTCTAGTCGATACACTCTGAGCTAAGATCATATAACATGTTTTTCACTTTCCAGATAATCTCGGCGTGATTCATCTTAACCCCATGATGTTTAGCATTATTCCTGCTAAGCCAGATATTCCAGAGAATAATACTTGGAGTAATGGTTTTAATGGTTTTAATGTGGCCAACTTTGCTCTTATGAGATCGGAAGAGCACCAAAAGGAAATCAAATTTTGAACTGATTGAAACTTGGTGGGCTGAGCCTCGATGGCTGCTGACAAGTAATCCCACATTTACTGGGCAATATGACTCTCAAGAAAAACATGCTCGATAGGTTCAAGTTGAAAGCAATAGTGACATTTTGATACTAGTTGCACATTCAATATGTGGCATAACGCTAATTCGACTGGGATCCATGCCTAGCAAAGTTTCCACATGAAAATACTAATCTTTGGGGGAATAGACTTATGGCAAATAATATCATTAGATGCTTGGATAGAACCACCTAGCCGAATAAGATTCCAAGCACTTTTCTTAGTGAACCGGCCACTAGAGTTTAGCTTCCAGATCGCTTGATCTGGGATAGTTATGTTCACTGGGATCTGACAAATTTGCTTGGATATAAGATCGCCCACAACACACCTTAAAGCAGCATGGTTCCAGCTACCCCCTCAAGAAAGTCAAGAACAAAGCTGTTAGATTGAGTGTGAGCGCTGATGATCTGATTAAGACTATACTCTCTAAACCATTTGTCACACCAGAATGAGATTTTTCCATCACCAATATCCCACGAATATGATTTTCTGCAGTTGGAGTAATTCTTTTGATCCTTTTCCAATTACTAGAGTCATAATGCTTAACCATACTTAAGGTGGCATGAGTGTTTTTACAGGACTTATGATGCATCATCTTAGCCGAAAGTTCCTTCCACGTTCTGAATTTCCACTAGAACTTAACTGAAAGAGCATCACTGAGATCTGTTGATGACAAATTTAGCTTTCAACTCAACAAACAAGATTTATATTTTGTGGGAAATTTGTATTTGAATCGGTATAAGCAGTAAATGCAGAAAAGGCAACGAATGTTTGTAGAATTTGTAATAAATGGAAGACTATAAATGTGTGAGATCGGAAGAGCGTCGTGTTGGGTGTCAAACCCCTTCTCACTTCTGTTTGCCTCTATTTATAGTGTACATTTACTTGTTTGCACAGGGGATAATGATTGCATGTATTTAGTACTGGACCCACAAGGATGACACAAATGTCCAATCGGCAGTAGTCATCCTGTTTTTGACTAATGGCTGTTTAAGCCATGCATAGGGCAAGTAATCACTATTTCGCATTTAGTACTGGCGTCCCATCAGTTGTAAGTGATAAAATTTCTCACATGGATTTCCATGCTGCTGTCCAGTTCGCTAGCTCGCTAGGTCACGGCGCTACTTCAGGGCGTTACTAGCTCACTGTCTCGGCGCCCAAACGCCTTAGACCGTAGGAGTGCTGAAGTAGATGTCTGCCTCCAAGTTGTTAAATCAGGTCTTCGGGCCTTCTGGTCATTAGATCGCCAGGTCATTGGGTTGGGTGAGGCGCTTAGGGACTGTTTCCAAGACCCTATACCTGTTGACTTTTATTGAACTTTGACCCCCGCTGACTTTTACAACATGGTGGCTACAAAATGCCCCTCAAGGTCGTTGTTCCTTAAGCCCAAGATTAGCGGCCTTGAAGGTTAATTGGCGATTCTCTTGAAATTTTTTACTGCTTGAAATATGATTCTTTGAATTCTGAAAAAGGGTTGAGGCAGCGCTCTTTGCCACATGTCCGCCGTTTAATAGAATTGCGTGTTAAGCGGTCTTAAAGGCAGTAATCATTACTCTGACTATTGCCTTTTAAGTTCTCAGTATCCCACGCGGTCGTTGCCCTTCTATCTTCCCACAAAACTCTATTTATACCCTTATATTCATTCTTTTCCCCCTCTGCGTTGTCTTTTTTTGCAGCTAGTTTCCAGGAGTTTTCTATTGTCACTTTCTTCAGACTTCCTTGTGATTTGTTGATCGCTTCCCAATGTCCCTCAAAGCTTCTGAGATAGTATTGGTGCCAAGGTAAAAACACTTTTTTCCTGATTTATAGGGGATTTTTCTACTAACATGTAGGAAACCCTGAGTAATCTTCTAGTGTCTGAGGGGATTTCGCATAATGGAGGGTAGAAAAGGGTCTCTTCCGATGAGTGACGTAGGTAAAGGCGTAGCAGTAGACATAGAATGGTCCACAGATGAGGAAACGGTGGGGGCAACGCTGAATTCGGCGCTAGGAGTCTAGTTTGATAGGACAAATGATGAGGAGGTGAGTTCTAGTGGAAGGCCTCCAGTGGCGGTGATTCACGATAAAGACCGACCATGAACGTGCAAACATATTCCTTCCAAAATAAGGGAGACTGACCTAGACGCGATAAGGCAGGATTACCGTTTTCCTGACCGCATCACGCTTTGGGTCCCTTATGAAGGGGAGCGGGCTCATTGCCCCCTAAGGGGTGCTTAGCAGTGAGCATCAGGAACTTTGAGGTTGGCTTTCGCGTTCTGCTTTTGCGGCCGATCACTGGGCTATTGAGGTCTTGGGAGATTGTCCCTTCTCAAATTACACCTACGAGCTAGAGGACAATTATTGGAGTCCTTTCTTTGTGGCAACACAAAGGATGGGGATATTAGAGTCTGGAGGACTTCAATTCGTATTATATGCTAAGGACCTCACCCTCTGGGAGAGTCTGGTTTCACTTAGTTGTACGGTCTAAGGCGGGGGTCTTAAATCTATGGGGAAATTTTGGAGAATGGCATCTGAATCCGGCCCCAGTTGGAAAGAGAGCTGGTTTTGGGTGGGGGTGAGTGGAGAAGTCCACCGAGTCCTAGGGACAAGGACACGAACATCACCACGAGCTACATAGAACCCAGTAAGTATATTTTAGATAAAACTTCTTCCGCAGGCTGATAGACTGTCACTTTAACAGTATTTTCTTTTTTTGGTATCGAGCGAGGTCGAGCATTATCTGTGCTGTTTAGGGAGTGGGCTGAGATCGTGACCCAAATACCGAAGCATTATCGTCAAGTCATGGATCTGACAGATGAGGATTTTCTGATAAGCACCAGCCTGTTTGTTCCTAAGTCCAAGCACATTTCGAGGAATACGAATAACTGTAAGCTATTCTTCTGCACCTGGACAAAGGACTGCGTGGGAGAAGAGGAAAGCAACGCGCGATAAAGCCGAGGAGATGAGGACCGCTAAACAGCTCAACGAGGCTTTGAAGAGGCAGCAAGAGAAGAAGAGAAGGAGGTAAAACAAGGCCGCTGGGAAGAGGCCTGTGACAGTTGACTATGCAGCCACCTCGGTGTGACCTAAGAAAAGACAGTTGGCCATCTGGGAGCCCATGGCCAATCCTCCTCCTGTCCTTTCTGCTACTCCTGTGCCTATTACTCCTCGCAATGAGCAACCTACTAAAGGACCCATTGACATTTTGGGTGAAGATCTTTATCTCCCAGTGGACCAAGCTAGGCGGGCTGAGATAGAGAAATTTATTTGCAAAAAGCCGAAGGTGCTATTCAAATTTAACTTGGCCAGGAAGCCCTTTTCTGCCAACGTCCCGTGAATGCTAGGGCCCGTCTCAGAAGCCGGTGCTCTTCCGATCTCGGGGCTGGTCCAGGAAGTGGGAAGGCTTAGTGGCCAGCTCGACGATGGCTGAGCTTCTGCATGCGAGGGCGGTAATGCAAGCTCGGTCGACTACCTTGGATAAACATGCTATGGCCCTGTGTGGGGAATTTCCTTAGAGTGAACAAGAAAATTTTTGGCCAGGAGGCTGAGGCCAGTAAGCCAGGGAGAGTCGGCCGATTTGCGGACTGGGCTCGAGGCTTGGAAGAGGAAGTTCGAGGACTTGGCTACCCAGCTAGTGACAGAGAGTTCAAGCCATGAGCATATTTTGAGGGAGGTTGAGAGAAGAGCTGCCACTAGCGAGCTTGTTGGA
Source organism: Nyctanthes arbor-tristis (assembly GCA_963692815.1). Lineage (NCBI taxonomy): Eukaryota > Viridiplantae > Streptophyta > Magnoliopsida > Lamiales > Oleaceae > Nyctanthes > Nyctanthes arbor-tristis. Next base: position 28,636 of record CAVNYN010270456.1, read on the forward strand.
TACCAGAAAGCAGTGGCTAAATACAAGGCCACTGAGGAGTTCAAGAGTTTTAACGCTGGCCTTTACTACGAGACGGCGAAGGAGATCCTTGGCGAGGTTATGAAGAAGCGTCCTGAGTGTGACTTAACCTTCCTCAAGGAGTAGGTCACCAAACTGAAAGAGGAGGGTGGTTTCGTGAACTGTGACGATGAAGACGAGGAGGCCGAAATCGTATCAGAAGCTCCTACCACCGCTGAGTTACCAGCCCCTGTAAGAGAAGGCATGGAGATCCCTGCTATTGACAGAGAGCATATTGAAAATGCGGCTTCCACCGCGGGGATTGAGACTATTGCTCCAGTTGGGGAAAATATGGCCTCATCCTCCGAAGGTCAAATTTAGGAATTTTTTGTACCCCAGCTCCTTTTCCCTTTTGTAATATTCAATGAATATAATGAAAATTTATTCAAGTGTTAGCTCGTTTATATATTTGTCAAAGCAACATACCGCATACTATTTTTATTTAATGGGAAACTTGTCTCTGCTTATGCCCATTTGACCTGGAACTCAAACATATCCTGTATCAAGTGTTAGGACGCTTCACCAAGAAACAAGTCCTGGTCCCAGGTCCCTCACACGTTGTCATAGTAGATTGAGGATTTCTCTGAGTATGTCCCGTCAGACTGACAGCTTGCTTTGATCCTTCGAGCTAGGATCCTTCGCAACCTATCCCCGAGTGTTGGATCGCTAAGTAGGGAGCTGGTCTGGACCTTGGTTGTGGATTACCTTATTGAGCGCAGACTATAAGCTTGTTCTATTAGTGGTCAAGTATTACGTCATTAGTTAGAAGCTTGTTATAACATAAATTGCAGACCTTTATGCTTGAGCGAGGACTAAAAGTTTTTTCTAGTCTTTGAGCGTGAATTCTTCAACTTGAGCGCAGACTAAAAGCTTGTTCTAGTTATGGTCAAGTGTTAGGTCGCTAGTTAGAAGCTTGTTCTAACTTAGATAGCAGGCCTTTATACTTGAGCGCGGACTAAAAGCTTATTCTAGTCATTGAGCGTGAATTCTTCTACTTGAGCACTGACTAAAAGCTTATTCTAGCCTTTAAGCGTGAATTCTTCGACTTGAGCACTGACTAAAAGCTTGTTCTAGTCATAGTCAAGTATTAGGTCGCTAGTTATAAGCTTGTTCTGACTTAGATTGCAGACCTTTATACTTGAGCTCGGACTAAAAGTTTGTTCTAGTCATTGAGAATTCTTCAACTTGAGCATAGATTAGAAGCTTGTTCTAGTCATGATCAAGTGTTAGATCGCAATTAGAAGCTTGTTCTAACTTATATCGTAGACCTTTATACTTGAGCGCGGACTAAAAGCTTGTTCTAGTCGTTGAGCGCGAATTCTTCGACTTGAGCGCATGCTAAAAGCATGTTCTAGTCATGGTCAAGTGTTAGGTCGTTAGTTAGAAGCTTGTTCTAATTTAGATCGTAGACATTTAGACTTGATAGCGATCCATGGTTTGTAGTTGATGTCATACTAGCTGAGTTCTGCTGACCATTTGACTAAGCGACCTGATAGGTCGGGTTTTTGAAGAGCCTATCTTAGAGGCGCATTTGTCTGGACGTGAATTGTGTGCTTGAGGAAGTAAGAACGTAGCTTCTTGGAAGTGACTACAAGAGCTTAGGCGAGCTTCTACATAGGAGGGTGTCTGAGCTCCGCAGCGTGTAAAGCATGGCTTACATAATAGATTGGGAGTTGAGACTCTCCTTGTATACTGACCAAGACTGCGCTGATCGATGATTCTAAAATGGCCAGATATAGAAACAACATTTCCCTTGGTAAAGGTTTGGATAGTAGGGGAGGAGAGGAAATGTGCTCCTTCAACTCGTTGAAAGCTACCTGGCACTCCTCTGTCCACGTAAACTCTTTCAATTTCCTGATGACCTTAAAGAATGGCTTGCATTTATTTATAGACCGTGACACGAAACGACTTAGCGTGGCGATCCATCGTGTGAGGCGCTGAACCTCCTTTACTGATTTGGGAGGCTCCATGTCAAGAATCGCTTTCACTTTTTCCGGGTTCACCTCGATTCCTCTCTGATTGACTATATAGACCAAAAACTTTCCAGTGCTCTTCCGATCTCGAAGGAACACTTCTTGGGGTTGAGCTTCATCCTATAACTTCTGAGGATTTGGAACATTCTGGAGAGGTCCTCGATGTGTTGTTTTGTTTGAAGGCTTTTGACGACCATGTTGTCGATGTAAATTTCCATAGTTTTGCTAACCCGGTCCTTGAACATGGAGTTTACTAGCCATTGGCAAGTAGCCCCAGAATTTTTCAATTTGAATGGCACATCTTGTGAAAATAGAGCCCCTGGTCAGTAATGAACGAGGTGTGCTCCTCGTCACCTAGGTGTATATAGATTTGGTGATAACCAGAATAAGCGTCCATGAAGCTCAACAACTCGTGACCGGCTGTGGCGTCGGCCATCTGGTCGATTTTAGTTAAGGAGAAACTGTCTTTGGGACATGCTTTGTTTAAGTCCGTAAAATCAATGCAGATTCTCCAGCTCCTGTCACCCTTCTTGACCAGGACTGGATTAGCTACCTGCTAAGGGTACAACACATCCTTTATGAACTTATTCCTCAATAGCTTGGCCACCTCCTTGGCTATGGCCTTGTACATTTTGCCATTGAGAGGTCGTCTCTTTTGCTTAACAGGTTTTGCCTTAGGATTGATATTGAGCTTTTAGCAGGCGTGCTTTGGATCAATTCTCTCTATATCGTCGTGGTCCTACATGAAGACATCCATATTTTGTTTCAAGAATTGGGACGAGCTAGGTCCTCATTGGTTCTTTCAGCTTTACCCTGATTCTAAGTTCAACCTCTAGCCTTGTATCACTCAGCTTTATGGTTTCGAGCTCGTCATCCGGGCGAGCTTGTGCTCCAAGGTCGCTAACCCTTAGGTCGAGAGATCGGAAGAGTTTCTAGAAGGGGCTTTATGCCTGAGACCTGTTCCGGGTTAGATTCGGGCGAGGTTCTCTTGCTACCGTATATAAGGCAGTCCCCTGGTAGGTGGGAAACTCTATGGTGAGGTGGAATATGGAGGTCGTGGCCCTAAGCTCATATAGGATGGGGCATCCCAGTATGGCAATATAACCTATAAGCGGGTCCACTATGAAGAAGTTCGTGAGAATTCTTAGCACCTGCAACTGCCATGGTAATAGTTAAGATGCTCAAATAGGGATTAAGCTGGCCACTGGCATCTGTGTCGCGTGGGGAGAAGGAGCTCGCTTGAAAGGGGGGAAAGTGCTTCTCAGGCAAGTGATATCAAATCTGGGCTTTACTCATGAGGCCTCACTTCTATCTGTCAGAACCCTCCGTGTCAAGGCCTCCGCTGCTGAGCATGTGGGCCTCGGTGGGAGGTTGGTACTGTGGAGCTCGGGCTTCGAGGTCCACTAGGGGACGAGCTTGTATGTCCAGCTTTTGGCGATTTGCAATGTGTTCGCCCAAGTATCCTCGCCCAATTAGCCGCTCGATCTCACTCTTTAAATGTCTACAGTCGTCCGCGCTCTGTCTTACTACCCTGTGGCACCTACAGTATTTTGATTGATCTGCGTTTTTCGCCTGCCTTTTCATGGGCATTAGTTTGAGTAAACTTTGGTTGCCACTCAGAAGGTTAAAGATATATGACCGTTCTGGTTGGGGTGGATGGTCCTTGGCCCTCCCTCTAACTGGAAGGTTCTTCTCTAAGGTCGCACAGTCATTTCCTTGTTGCACCCATCTTACAGGTTTGTTGAAGGATGGACTGGATACCTTGAAAAACCTATGGATTGATCTTCCTCTTTTGCAGGTTGATACTTGCCCGCCGAGGCTCAAGTGACTTCGGCCTCTTCAAGCCTTACCCAGGCCATAGAGCTAACTAGGGACGAATGTAGCTTCCGGTCGCATCCTAAGAGGATCTGGCATGGCTGCCACATTGGGGGCTGGCCGGCCAGACCCTTGCATCGAGGCGTAGCTCAACCCTCTATTGGCGCGTTTCCCTACGGAATTCACCCTCTTTGCGGGTATTTTATTGCTTTGTTGGGAAGTTGGCAGGTTGTGCTATTGCAACCGCTACACTTATTCAAGGAGGGTCTCCGCTTGTCGCTGGGAAGTTCCTATCGCCGTTGCCGGCTGTGAGGAGTCGGCACTGGCAGTGCTCGGATTTTTGCGGTGCCCAGGTGGCAGTCTGACATTACTAGTTCTTGTCTTTTGACTCTCGAAGCGTCTTCCACTAATTTCCTTTTACCGGAGGTTAGACTTCACCGGATCTTCCGATCTTTTCACAACTTTTTGTAAGTTCCCACATATGGCACCAATTTGTTGATGCCAAATTTAGCTTTCAACTCAATAAACAAGATTTATATTTGTAGGAAATTTGTATCTGAATTGGTATAAGCAGTAAATGTAGAAATGCAAGGAATGTTTGTAGAATTTGTAATAAATGGAAGACTATAAATGTGTAAAAGACAAGAAGACTGAAGTTTGAGTGTCAAACCCCTTTTCACTTTTGTTTGCCTCTATTTATAGTATACATTTCCTTGTTTGCATGGGGATAATGATTGAGTATATTTAATGTCAGACCCACGAGGATGACGCAAATGTCCAATCGGTAGGGGTTAATCCTCCACTTTTTGACTAATGGCTGTAAGCCATGAATGGGACAGGTAACTACCGTTTCGCATTTAATGTTGGTGTCCCATCAGCCGTAAGTGATAAGATTTCCCACGTGAGTTCCCATGCTACTATCCAGTTGGCTAGCTCGCTAGGTCACGGCGCTACGTCAGGGCATTACTAGCTCGTTGTCTTGGTCGCCAACGCTCTGGACTGTAGGAGTACTGGAGTAGATGTCCGCCCCCAGGTCGCTAAATCAAGTCTCCGGGCCTTCTGGTCGTTAGGTCACTAGGTCGCTGGGTTGGGTGAGGCGCTTAAGGCCTGTTTCCAAGATCGGAAGAGCCTGTTGACCTTTGTTGACCTTTGACCATCACTGACTTTTACGACCTGGTGGCTACAAGATCCTTTATTCTCCTAATGCCAACACCACTTTCCTCTGTAGGCTTGCAAATCTAGCTCCATTTTGCCCAATGAAGACTTTTTTGTTGGTCAGATGAGCCCCAAAAGATTTTAGCGAAGATAGCTTCTAATTCTTTACAAATATATTATGGCGGGTGAGAAACTTGAAAGGAGTAGACAGGAATAGAGCAAAAAAGGCTCTCGATAAGAGTAAGTCTAGCCCCAAGGGAGATAATTCTCAGTTCCCAGCCCTGAACTCTTCGCTTAAATTATTCCACTAGGCGGGTAAATAGCAGTCTCTTGCTCTTATCGGTGTGAAGTTTGATGCCCGAGTAAGTAAGAGTAAGGGAAAGCTGAAAGAAACCAGTGATTTGCTTAATGTTGTTTATCAATGAAAAGGGAGATTTCTGCCTCACCAAGAAGCCACATTTTTCTTTGTTGATCCTGTCACGCCCCCGCTATATTAGCCATTATTAGCTGAAGCTTTCACACTAATAGCGGGGACGGGACGTACAAGACAAACAAATTGTTTCTTGTTTTACATATGACAAGCCACAAAGATATATATATATGCCTATAGAAAGGGAGGCCAAAGTGTACTCTCATAGTTCCAAAGATCAGTTCCCTCTACATGCCCAATTCTACTTCCTTCCGCGGGCATGCTCCAACTCCCAGTTTGCTTGGCCAATAACTAGCATTCATTCATCTACAAGATGGGAGGAAAGAGGAGTAAGTATGGGACGAAAGGGGAGTGAGTATAAAGTACTTAGTAAATAACAACATGTGTTGGCTCATGTAAAATAATGTAAGAGAAATCACTTTTATGTATAAAGAGAATCATTTATGTGCACAAGTTAGGCTATCACTAGTTTAGCCTCTGCCCATAAGCTTGCAGGATTCAATGATTCAAAATGGCTACGATCACATAGCATGGTCATAATACTACAAAGATTACCATATAGTAAGGTAAAACGGGTAGATCGCACCACTATCGATGCCCAAAAGCAAGAAACGATCATTTATCCAAAGTAATTGTGCACAATCAAGCATCAAACGCTAAAGCAATTTAAGGAAAGCATGAGTTCTGAAAAGGGAGAGCCAAGACATGTAATACTCACCTACACGACGCTCTTCCGATCTCTTGAATAATTCTAAGAGGAAAAGTGCCTCTAAAGCCTTGATATTCCTCAATTAAAATTGTTTCTATAAGTTAAAATCTTTCTATGTAAGAAAAGGAGTATTTCTCAAGTGTAAAACTAAGTATTTGGTGGGTTTTGGGGTAATTTTCCTCCCTAAAATAGTTTTGGACGAGTTTATATGTTTTGGGATAGAAAGAGGGTAGGCAAGGGTTTGGAGAGACTCAGAAAACTTCCTTAACCTTTGGCCTATTTATAGTTGATAGAATTGAATTGTTTTTAATTAACATTTGAGTTCCACCAATCGGAGCAAAACAGATGGCATGTTCGGCACCATATGTTTGAAGTAGTGACGTGGCCAAATCTTAGTCATTCATTTATTGCTCAAGAAGTCCTTTATTTTATGTTGTCTCGCAATTAAGTCACTGTACTTTGATTTATATTAATCAAGAACAACATTCTTGGGTGTCATTTGAGTGACAAACTTGTAATTTCCAATGCAATTCAAGTAATCTTACAATGCAATTCAAGTAATTATTCATTTATTATCAAAATAACGATTTCGTTGCTTAATTTATTTTTAGAATTTTGCGGGATATTACAGATTCTCTGACCAGAGACCTCTTCATAATGCTTCAGAATATTATGGATTGCCTCAATGTATATTTTCTCTCCATTTGGGAAAATACAAATGTCATATGCAAAGCTCAAATGAGAGATGTAAAGATCCCCCAATGAGAGATGCAAAGATCCCCCCACAACCGTATCTCTAACTATTTTTATTTTTCATTAGGGAATTTAAGTACCTGGAGAGTGCTTCTGCAAAGAGGACACAGAGGGCCGGAGAAAGTGGATCCCTTTGCCTGAGTCCCCTGTCCCCCATAAAGAAACTAGATTGTCTACTGTTGCTGAGGACTAAAAACCAAGACCTTGAGATGCATCTATCAATGATTCTTGTCCATTCTTCACAAAAGCCAAATTTCTAGAGTACAGTGAAAAGATAATCCCAATTAACTCTGTCATAGGATTTTTGAAGATCAAGCTTTGTCACAATGCTTCCGCCCCTTACATTTTTCTGTATGGAGTGAATCATCTCTTGAGTAGCCAGAGTATTGTCACAAATTTCTCTATCCTTAACAAATCCACTTGGGTTTTCCTAAACAAGTTTAGTAAGAATAACTGCCAAATAGTTGGCGATGATCTTTGAAAGGAGTCTGTTAAAAATTGAGCAGAGGCTAATAAGTCTAAAGTCCGACCAAGTGATTAGGTCTTCTTTTTTGGGAATTAAGCAAATAGTAGTACTAGAGAAGAATCTGTGCAAAAATTGCCCCATGAACACATCATGGTTTACATCACATAAGTCCATTTTGATAATTTCCCACCATTTAGTAAAGCTGTCCGGGCCAGCAACTTTAGCTCTATTCATCTCACGAAGGTTATTGTAAATCTCTTCCATTGATGGAATAGCCATTAAGCTTGCATTGTCCTATGAGGTAATACAGTTAGGAATGACAGCTAAGAAATCCTCATCATGCTCAATGGGGTTCATTTCGGAACGTTTGCTGGAAGAAATCAATGGCATATTATTGGATTTCATCCTCATTGGTAAATTCATTGCCCTGCAGTTGAATGTTGTGGATTCAACTCTTTATATACCTTTTATTTACCAAAATGTGAAAATATCTTATGTTCTTGGCCCCACACTGAAGCCAATGTGCATTAGCTTTCTGTCTCCAAATCTCCTCATCAAAGATAAGAGCTTGGCTTAGAATAGTTTAAGATTTCCTCCAATTCATCCTATTCTCCGGAGAAGGGTCTTTCTCAAAATTAAATTGAGCCTGATCAACCAAGAGTTCGGCCTCTCTGATTGGTGTTTTAGTATTCCTAAATACTTCTTTATTCCAAATCTTCATAGCCTCATCCAATCTCTTTAACTTGAATTGAAATATCCACATCTCATTACCTTCACAAATGAGATCCCAATTTTTCTTAACCATATCAGAGAAGGTGTGGTGTTTAGTCCAAACATTCAAAAAGGCCTTGGCGATTTTGCCTGATATTTTCAACACGAAAGGGACAATGATCCGATCCCGTCAAATTTAGGATCGAAACCTTGCACTGAGAAGTGAAATTAGAGTGGGGCAATGATTTGATCAGGTCATGTTGTGGCTGACAACAACGAGAAGCCACATTTGTATACTGCAAAGAGTGGGGCACAATGGTTAGAAATGCAGCTTGAAAATCTGCGGTAATTTTTTTTCTTAGCAAGACATGAATTAATAAGAATAAATTTTCAATTCTATAAACCTAGTTTAATCTTCTATTAGGTCATCCCTAAACCTCGTACTTTATTTTACAGCACCAATACTCTAAAATACAATACAACAGCGTCTATGTTAAAAAATTTCTCCAACCCACATACTCTATCTATTCTCTATAACTTTTTTTTCTATTTTTCTTTTATTTCCAACCATTAACATATTATAAAAGATAAATAATTATGCATCATATTAATAACCGAACGTAATTAAAGCAACATTTTATGCGATTTGTATTCAAGCAATACATTCATTTAGACACCAGATTATAGGATCAACTCAAGAATAAAAGTTGCATATAGACGGAAAAAATAGCAAGGTCATTACAAATGATAATAGGTACGACAAATAACAAGTACATATAGCTGATTAAAAATTAAGAATTTGAATTACTATACTCCTCCTATAGATGATCGATGAAGGCATCTCGGAGTGCATAGTGTGCCATATTATCTAGATTTTTTGATAACATGCCAAGAATTCTTGAAATTGAACATGTTCTTCTCGTGCCATTTCCACTCTCGGGACGGGTACTTCCCGATGATTTGTGATTGGTGCCTCTACATCCCGTTCATCTTCAATAATCATGTTACGCATTGTAATACACGCAGTAATAATATCATGCATCACCCACTTACTCCAAACGCAAATTGGTCCGGAGATTATTCTCCACTTTTATTGTAGAACACCAAATGCTCGTTCTACATCTTTCCTATTGCTTTCTTGCCTAGTTGCAAAGTATTTCGTTTTTGGAGTTTGCAGGTCGTGAATTGTCTGCACTAGTGTGGCCCATTTAGGATACATACCATCTGATAAGTACAATCTCATCGTAAATTCTATTTCTTGTCTGACATAGTTAGCAGAAGGTGCTATTCCATTGGCAAGGTCAGAAAAAAAGATGAGACCTTTCTAATACATTAATATTGCGATCTTGAACCTGGCATTCCAAAATACGATTGCCAAATCCACAAGTCGTTGTCGGCCACGGCTTCCAAAATGATTGTTGGAGTTCTACTCTGTCTAGCATAAGCTCCTACGCAACTTGTTGGGCTATTTTTCCACTTCCAGTGTATACAATTGAAGCTACCTAACATTCCAGGAAATCCACGTTGTTTTTCGATGGGGAGCAATCGCGAAACGTCTTGTTCGTCCAGAGATCGAAGATACCAGTCACCAAAATCCTCCACTATAGCCCGATATAACGTCTCTAGACTTTCCATCACCTTGGATTCACCAATCTTAAGGTACTCGTCCATTGCATCTGCAGTCATACTGTATACAAGTATCTTTATCGTGACAGTTATCTTTTGGTAATTAGATAAACCCGATGGAACCAACGCGTCAACTTTCTGTACAAAGTAATTGTCATGTGATTGTGGCCTCCACAATTCATAAGAACAGCCTACGTGACATCCGGAAACGCCACTTGAACATTGCCTCATTGTACAATGGTGCTTTTGAAAAATAGTCATTGTATAAATATTGATCGGCTACTTCTGGACTACAGTTGTAAACCATATGGCCAGGAATCGAGCCCCTACATTGAGGGGTTTCGAGTTATTGAGAGTACTGGGAGCCCACATACACACTAGCTTGGAGATGATAGAAAAGCACTTGTTCTTCTTCATCGACGTGTTCAATCTCGTGCGTCAAAATGGCACCAAAGTCGTCGTCGCCCTCAGAGGAGGACGATGAGACATTGAAAGCTGTGTTTGAAGGATCTCCCTATTAAAAGCTCATAATAGAGTTGACTCTAGAATAATGTAATGTTGGTGTGTTTGGCGATCCACTAGTGACTTAAAATAGGAAATTTTAGGGTAGCCACTAGGAATCCCCAAGAAGATAAGATGTGTAATCTGCATCGTCGGATTAAATCTTGTTCTATTTTGAGCATTAGATTAAAGATCCCGTCAAAACAAATCCCAATCAAATCTATGTCAAATATATGACATTGTATGACAACATTTCTTTAAATATAGACCGTCGGATTATAGTTCACATTTCTACAACATTCATCAAATGCAGTTCTTGTAACACTTTTGCATCGTCGGATCATATTATATTTCAATCTGAGCGTTAGATCAACTATTCTATCAAACCAAACCGAGTCGAACCTCATCTATGTTAGATATATAACAAATCATATTCTATCCCCATATTCATAAAGTTGGATAAATATAACCCTTACCGTCGGATCAAATCATGTATATCGACACTCATCAGCTTTTGGTACTTTTCACCCCCACCGTTAGATCAGATCTTGATTAATGAAGATCGTTGAATTATATTTCTTATCAGTGCAGTTCTACCTATAAATTGTTAGTGTGTGATACGTTGTCATAGACATTTCCGCAAAATCTAAAAGAGCCCATTATTTCTCTACAATTCATTAAAGCTTGTTACTATTTCTTTACATTAGACTGCTATTGCTCAATAGTAGCATCAATAATTTCTTCCATTCTTTCTCTGTACTTGTTACCAGTAACTTTCCAATATGACTTCTCGTAGACGTGGTCCTAATTTCTCAATCAAGGAGGACAAAATGTTAACCAATGCTTATATTGACATCTCTCAAAAACATATAGTTGGTATTAATCAGTCTGAGAAACGACTATGGTCATGGGCCCTGACGGTGTAGAATGAACTTTAGGACCGTTTGCAACCCCAGCCACAATCGTGGAAAGCCTTACAGTCTCGGTGGACAACCAGAAAAGCCGCTATTGCTAAGTTTAGCATATCCATTCGTGCAATTGAACTTCGAAACCAAAGTGGTGCATCTAAAAGGAATCTTATGTACCTCTATATTTGCAGTTGAAGGATGCAAGGAATCACTGTACCCCCCTTGATGGAAAACAATTTTTGTTTGACCATCTTTGTCCCCTACTAAAAGATAACAAGAAGCTTATGTTTGAAATGAATACTTCCCTACCTGCCTTTGGACCAAGTTGGGAGAATTTCCCATCTTCCAATATGAATGTTCTCTTGCCCCAGGTTCTCCAGTACCAAATTCAACAGGTCTATCTGGGTTTTCATTAAACTTGGATTTTGATCACCCTGAGGGACTTTAAAACAAGCAATGGGGGTGAAAAAGGCTAAAGTCATACGAAAGATAGAATTAGAGCGCTCAAAGGCCCTTACTGTTGTGGCCAAGTATAGTGATAAAATGACAAGTTCCATCGACCGAGTTAAGGTCCAACGGCAAGAACTCCATGGACCGAGTTAAGGTCCAACGGCAAGAACTTATTGACGTCGCCCGATAAAGGAATGCCTTGATGCCTGAGAGAGAAAACACCAAGATACTACAGATCCACCCGAGTACAGTTCACGAGGATGTCCATCCATATTTGATTCAAACACTACAACGCCTCTTGCAAAAAAAGATGGTGAGTGGAGATATCTCCAGGTGGTAGTATTGCATTTAGCCAGTTCTTTGGCGGAACTTCTCCATCTAGGTTGGCCCTCTCTGATTGCTACTGGCCGGTGTGATATTTACACATTCATGTATTTCTTTTTATTATTTGTGTTGGCTTGCTTTATTTATCCCGTGTGGAGTTTGTTTGCTGTTTATTTTTCGATGTTGTGTGCTACAATGTAGGTTGTTTCTATTGTGCTAGTTGACTTCTATGTTTTATGTAATATATCTTCTTTATGTTTATGCTCTTGCAAATTAATTTCTTTCGTTTTATAAAAATAATACATTGACAATAACCAAATTAGAAAAAATAACATAGATTAAATAAATAATAATTGCTTCGGAATAACACTAGATTAAAAAGACAAAACCAATACAAAAGGGTAAAAACTAAAAATAAAAAATAAAAAAAATAGTGAAGTAAACACACGTGAAAATGTAAAAATATTATAATAATAATAATAGTAATAACAAAAAACCATGAAATGGCATTTCCGTAAATAAACGGAAATGCACAGTTATCTATATACAACCGGGAAAAAGCCAATAATTATGCTTCAACAGCTATGTAGCAGTAATGAATTTTGAGGTATATATTTAAACACAATATAGTTAATTATGCTACTGCAATTTATAAAACTAATGTTTATTTAAAATTTTCTGACAAAAATCCCTAAGGCGTCTGAAGTATCATACACCTTTTATGCCACTCCCTCGGTCCCACAAAGATAGACCACTCACTAAATGAAACATACATTTAATTTTTTGTTTGTATGTTTTGTCTCTAATTAATCATCCACACCAACCACCAATACTATTCAATATTAATGATACAGGAGGGTATAAATGAAAAATAAATGTAAAATTAATTATCTCATCCATATTAACAACCATTTCTTAATTCGTGGGAAATTAACTACATGCCTATCTTTGCGGGACGGAGACAGTACAAGAATTGTTGTTGACTAGATAGTTAAAGAGATTGAAGGCTTTTGCGCCATTTATAGAATGGATGAAACTAGAATACACATCTATCTTTATAAGACAGAGAGTATTTCTTTTCAAGAACCGATATGATACGCCTTTTATAGAAAACACTCCACTTTATCTCCTCAATTAACCACACCAAAGATGAGAAAAGATTTGCAGTTGGAGAATGAATACTTTGGGTGGGTTAAATGACTCGTTGGTGGAGTGGGTGGAGTCGGTTCTGAATGAAATTTGCAGGAATGCAAAGTCACACACATTATTATTGCAGTAGAAGAGGGGATAGCAAACGAGATCCAAGCCGTGAGAACCTGCATTCTTAGGGTACCAAAAGACAAAAGGACTTTTCATATTTAGTAAAGAAGGTCTCCATAATATCTATCTTCAGCAAACCAAAATGTCTATACTATCATCCTTTTTTGCTTCAGTGGTCCACAAACCTTCCTCTTAGCAGCAAAGCATAATATCTCTTCCAGAACATGACATTCTAGTTTTTACGAGTCCTGTCCCTCCCAACAAATATCTTAAGGCAGTAACTACAAGTAACTAAAAATAATTTCATGTTGATATTATTCAGCCCATCAAAAACCAAATTTCTGCTGCAGAATATCTGAAGGCAGTAACTAGAAGTTAGTGAAAATAATTTCATGAACCATTCCTTGTGATTACAATTGATATTATTCCTCCCATCAAAAACCAGCTTTCTGCCTTCAGATTGCAGAACAATGCGACACTTATAACGCTTCCTCGAAGAAATTACATCAAAAACTTCTTTTTTCCCCCTAATTACTTCTTCCCATCCCTCTGAAGTGCAAAAACAAAGAATCAAAAGTTTGCTTAATGTCAAGGCAATTGAAGCTCCAAACATAGAAATGTACACAAACAACGGATGTAGAATTTAACGAAATGTACTCCTACAAATGCCATTTAAATTTTTACGAGGAACAGGGTGTCGGCCGTGTGGCGAATCTCCATGAGAACTTGATACTACTCAACAAAATCCTCATAATAAATTCTAAAAAAGCATGCTAGTAGATGCTACTTCTAAAGAAGAATCTAGCTTATTTGAGCACTATCACTCTTGATTCATCCAGGAAAGCCTGAAAGAATCCATTTTTAGCTTCTAATGTTATGGCATATGAGCTCAGCCACAAAGAAAAGAAAAGAAGTCCCATTCTGGCACCATATGTGCCATACACTATAGCGCATGGCCATGGCCATGCGCTATAGTGTATGGCACATATGGTGC
>CAVNYN010270457.1:0-82958 GCA_963692815.1 Nyctanthes arbor-tristis
ATTTAGTAACTAATTATTATTTTTCGGGTTACTCATTAATTACTAATCGAAAATGGACTTAGAACGTTTAACATCTTAATTTATTTTGATAAGTAAGGGATAGTTTTGTTGCTAATTAGTGATTTGGTTTAAAGTTTATTTACATATATATTCTAATTTTTTAACTTAAATGTTCATCAACAAAATGCATTCATGTAGTTTAATAGTAGTAGTACGTCTTAGTAAATAAGGTGTGCTTTAGTTATTGGCTTGCAATTAATTAGTTTGGTTTACATCTCTTTTTATTTTCTTTTTCTTTTTGTTAAATAAAGGAGGAGATAGGGGAGGGGAAATATGTGTAATTTGAACACGAGATCTTCCACCTAAAATGTGAGTATTTAACCATTGCGCCATTTATTCAAACCACTTTACCCCATAGTTCTTTAAATTAGATAAATCATTGGGGAAAAAAAGAAAAAGAGAAATGTTGTGTCTTCTATTAATACGTTTTTAAATGAACTTTTAACAAGAGATCCTTAGCTATTGTTTCGCATTTAACTCGGTATATGACATATTTGTTTAAATTATGCAGCATAGAAAAAAAAGTATATGTTTTATAGTTTTATTTTTTTTGTCTAATTAGTTTATATTGCATTTTGATAAATTAAAAGTAAATTAGAAATTAAAGAAAATATATAAAAGGAAAAAAAAACCAAAGGATTTCCCATTTTATGCCATTAAGCATATCATGCTAGAGTCAGAAATGAGTTACATGTATAAAGCCAACAACACGACAAATGTCATTTATAAAAAAAATGGATTCAAAATTTGAAATACTTAAACAAAAAAGAAAAATGGCATCTCCGATTTAAAATGCTGCGTTTAATCAACATTTTCATATTAATATAATAATTATTCAAATTCGCTTATGTACACTATAATTTTTATAACATTCATTATATATTGTTACAGAATTAAACCCGTGAAAACTAGTTAAAGAAAGAAAAAAAGAAAGAAACAATAGAGATGTGTTGGAATTGGGACATGGCTTTAAAGAAAGAGAGGTAAAGTACTTCGTGAAACATGTGTTGCATTTGATTTATTAATTGTCATTCATGTTCATTCTTTTCGGTTATTAGACTCAGATCTAACTCTTATATGAAATATGAGAACCAATGAAAACACTCAAGTTTGGCTCCATAGAAAAACTGCATTCTCTTATTCAGCCCTCTCTTCACAAAAGGACTCTATTTTTACAACTAAAAAAAAGAAAAAAAGAATAGTACTATTTATTTAGACTAGAGACTGATTTTTATAATTTTTTTATTGATCGTTGAATAAATTAATACTCAAATGTATTTATACAACTCCACTCATCTTGCAATATAGTAATACTAACTAAAATGAAGATTAATCTCTAATCTCAATATAGATAAATAGTATTACTCTAAAAGAAGCTGACAACTACGTTTAAAAAAGAAGAACAACAAAGAAGTAAAACTCCAGAACTTAGTACACCCCACAGTCAGCCTTAGCAGCATGGCTTGTGTAATGTGTTCACGGAGCTAGCCATGTCAATGAGCCGAGCCGGCTAGATTTGGGCTCGAACTCGGCTCGGGCTTTTTTGATCCCGAGCCTAAAAAGCCAGAGCCAAAGCCCGGCTCTGTTTGCTCGAGAAATCTAGGCTCAATCTGAGCTTTAGCTCCAGCTTTTTCGAGCTGAGTCAGGCGGCTCAGCTTTTTTTAAAATTTTTTCTACCTTAATTTAATGGGATAACATGAAAAATATAAAAGCTTTTTACACACTTTTTAAAATTAAGGTATATAAAAGTTTTATTTTGAAATATCCGGTGTTTCAAGTGTTTTTCAACACAACAATCACAATTCGCCAAAACACCGACTCATATTAAAACAACCCGTCAAACACCGAGTCACAGTAAAAATAACTCGCCTAAATATCGAGTCACAACAAAAACGACTCCAAAACACTGAGTCACAACAATAATAACTCGCCAAAATAATGAATCAAAATAAAAAACAACTCCAACATACCTAATCACAACAGAAACAACTCGTTAAAATATCTAGTCACAATAAATACAACTCGTCAAAACAAATCAAATACAACTTTAAAACATCGAGTCACAACAAAAACAACTCGCCAAAACATTAAGTCACAACAAATACAACTCTAAAACACCGAGTCACAACAAACACAACTCTAAAACACCGAGTTATAATAAAAATAACTCGCCGGAAGACACAATCACAACAATACAATAACTCGACGGAACAATTGAGACATAGACACCACAACTCGACGAAACAACCAAGCCACACCAACACAACCACTACAACCAAGTCACTACCGACCTCCTACCACAACCCCCCAGACTACCACTGCTTCCACCGCGACCACCATCGCTGCCACTGTGACCTCACATACACCCAATGGCCTCTTCCACGCCTTGGCCATCCTTTCCGAGCCATTTGGTTTGTAGATTGGCCACTTCGGCCAAGGACTACTGTCATGAACTGAATTTTTATACAATAGCGGAAGCCTTTAACGATTAAAAATCGATACAAATACAGTTTAAAATATCGAGGCGCTTTCGCTACGCACTCTGATGATTAAATGTTCTGTAGGCTACCCACAACGAAAAATCGGCCGCATACACTGAAGTCTCGATCACATACATGTATCTCCTCCATCTTGAGACGATCCAGCCACATAGCTTCTTAATTTAATACATACATGATTGTAGAAAATGGGGGTGAGTACAAAGTACTCAGTGGATAACCAAATATCTTAATTCATTTTTCGTATAAGAAAACATATTTTCAGGAAAGCTATGTATTTCACAAAGTCTTTAGATGCATAAAGCCATTAAATGCACAAAAGGCCCCTATCACTAGTTAAACTATTACGCGTGGTGTGCACAAGATTGGCCAAGATCACACAGCAAGGCCACAAAGATTCAGATTGGCCAAGATCACACAGCAAGGCCACAAAGATTCAAATTGGCGAAGACCACACAGCAAGACCACAAAAATTACCACATAACCAGAATGACCAAGACTACATAGTAAGGTCATGTTCCACAGAGCAATTCAGAACGGGTAGAGTTTTGACTAGTGATATAGATGCAATAAACGCATCTTTCTTTGCATAACAATACATTAAAAATCCATGCATTTTTTATGAAAATATGATGAATAAAAGAAAGGGAATTAAGGTACCGGTTACTCACCTCAAATATCACCCAAGCATTTTGTGAATAATTCTCACATAGAAAAGTGCCCTTAAGCCTTGAAATTCCTCAATTAAAACTATTTTCATGCTATGATTTTTCTATATAAGGAAATGAGCCTTTTTCAAATGAGAAATAGGTATTTTATTAGCTTTTGAGGGGTGTTTTCTTTGTCCTAATATGGTTGAACGAATTTTGGTGAATGGTGGAGAGTTACGGAGTAACTTGTTTGATTTCTTTGGTTTGAACGAATTTTGGTGAATGGTGGAGAGTTACGGAGTAACTTGTTTGATTTCTTTGGTTTTGGCCCCTTTTTATACTTGTGAGAACTTAATCGTTTTTAAATATCATTTGGAATCCACTATTTATAAAACTGACAAATAGCTTAACATTTGGCAACATTAGCAAGTTTCTTAATTATAAAAATAACATGTGTCTTAAAACTTGGCACAACTAGCAAGTTTGTAATTTATAATAATGACAAGTGTTTTTTTATTTTGGAAAACTAATGACAATTGTCTTAGATACTTGGCAAAAATCAACAATTATTTATAAATATGGCCAATTTAGCTATAAACTTGGCAAAACTAGCACTCTCTATTAGTTAAAAATAACATATGTCATGTAATTTGGCAAACAGTGTTAAAAATTCGCGGGATGTCACAACTACCCCACTGTTATCTCATTCCGTTTATAGATCTGTTGTCGTGCACCGATTATCTGATAAAACCTGATTTCGCAATGGTGAGGAAGGGGGAAATACTGGTTTCTTCCACCAGCTGTTCCAGAGCTGCCGGCGGCTGTTGAGATGGCTAAGGTTGAGGTCGCGTTGATGGCAAAAGTCTACCGCTGGGTGGCCGCCGGCCGATTATACCATGATCGGGTGATCTGGGTTTTGGGGGTTGGTGGGTGGGGGGTATCTGATTTTTCAAAAAGGGACAATCATTTCCTGATTGTTACAATGAGACCCCTAAACTACTTGAATTACCTAATTAATCCTAATTTAAAACTTTTTTTCCCTACTTAAGTTTTACATGGGCCGGCCCGTTTTGCTGGGAGAGCCACACGGCCAGGCCTGGTCGAGCTCGCCCCAAAATTTGGGGCTCGACTCGGACCCCAGCTCATTTTAAACAAGCCACAAGCTAGCTCGGCTCGGGCTTTTTACCCGGCGGGGCTACGGGCCGCCGGAGCAGGCTCGTTATGCATCCCTACATGGAGCTCAGTCCAGCTCACCACTAGCTGCGTCCCTTTTTATACGACCAAGTGTAGTGTTTTTCTACTCCGAAAACATAATCAATTGGCTATATATCATTTTTTTTTTGAAGTACCAAATTAAAAAAGGAAAAAAAGCTAACAACAGCATGACTAATAATTGATTGGTGCTTATATGTGTTACCCGCGTTGAGGGTGTGCGGGCGGTAGGCATGAGTTAGCACTATACATCTGACAAAATTTGAAATGAAAAGATTGTCTCATTCACTTTTTTATATATTAGTGAATATAATTTATCGTCAAATGGATTCTTTTAATAACTTTCTTAATACAACTAATATAATTATTTTTTAAAATTGTTAACTAACAATTTTACTAATACTGTAATTTAAATGTAGATGTTTTTACTTGTTAGGCACTACTATTAATGCGTTCGAGGAAAAGGTATTCATTAATAACATGTAATAAATGTTGCGTCCTCTAGTAGTTTATTATTGCAGAATTTATTTATTAATTGATTGGTACGTGTTGTCTTACGTTTTGAAAAAGAAAAATCGGACTAAAAAGAACATAATTTAATACTGTTTCTTGTTTCAGGCCCCAGTAATGCATCTTTGCTTTGGGACCATTTTGATGGGATTTTCTAAGAAGACAGATCTGTCTGTATGAACAGATCTGCCTCCGAACCAGGAGACAGATCTGTATTCTTAGAAAATCTCTCATTTTGGCCAGCGGGTCATCTGAATCTGGTCAACCCGCAGCCGTCAGCGACCAGCTAAACGTCCACCGGAATCCAACTTGCCAATGGTACAGTGGAGGTATTAAAAAAATATTTAATAAAAAGAAAAAATAATAAAAATGTTAAAAAAAAAAAACATATCTTGTTACATGTGTAACATAACTATACGCAATATTTTGAAATTTATAACATTTAGAAAGTATATATAGGATTTTCTAAAAATGGGAAGACAAATGTAAAACTACCCATTTAATTTGCAACTAATTGAGCTTTTAAAAGACTTCGAATTTTTTTATTGAATTTTGTTTAGGACTTGGTTGGGTTAATAAAAGTCGATTCAGTCCAAGTAATTTGACTAATTTAACTTATTTAATTTTAATTTAAAAAAATTAAAATTTTAATGCCTGCAAGGGCTTCAAGGGGTTTGGTGTTGAATGAGGGTTCCAATTGAGGCAAAAAATTGAAGGAACAATTAGACAGATGACCATTTCCATATGAGTACTTTCTTTTTCACTTCATTATTATATATGATACTATGTGTGTGTATATATATATATATATAGTACTTTTTATTGTTTTTTTAGCTTCGTGTTCTTCTTTTTCCATTTTTTTAATTATAATAATTATAATAATTATTATTATTATTTTCTATAATTATTAATTTTAATATGTTTTATTTATCATTAAAACTACACATTAAATAATCCTACCCTTACCCACACCCTAGTTATTATTATTTAATAATAATACATCCATTATTCATCTCAAAAATCTCCGCCGGCTCCCGCTGTGAACAGTAGCAGTCGGACTTAGATCGGGGCCGCGGCCCCCCTGTGAACAACAATAGTCGACATTGACTGCTACTATTTGCTTGGACATTCAGCAGCGACTGCTGCTATTTTCAGACTCCTGTCTGCTTTTTTTTTCATTTTTTTTAAATTTCTTCCTATTTTTTCTTTTCTTTATTTATTTTTTTTTAATATTTCATTTTAGGTTTTGTTTTTTTTTTAAAATTTCCTATAACATGATATTGGGTGAGTTTTGGGAGTTTATGTTTCTATATTCACACCATTTCATGATCTAATTTTGTGTTAACATAATAGTTTTTTGGATCGTTATTGTCCTTTTTTCATTTATTCAACACGAATTCGACTTTTTTGTTACCATTGTGTTCTTGTGTTTTTCTAATGTTATAACTCATTGGCATGTTCCTTTTTTTTTTTGTTCTTATTGATTGTTACCATTCATTTTTCTTTCTATTTTCGCATTATTTTTTTGAGATTGTTACCCTTGTTTTTCCTTTTTTGGGGCTGTTACCTTTTTTTTTTGTTATCCTTCTTTTTGGTTTGATTTTCACGTGACTTTTTGAGTTGTTATTACCATTTTTATCGAGTTTATTAGGCTGTTGTGTTACCAATTTTTTTTCATGTAACGATATGTTACAGTGATTTTTTTAGAGTTTTTTATTACTAGTAACACAATTTTTCCATGTTATCATGTGTTATTGGATTTTTTTTAAAGAGTTTTTATTACTAGCAACACAATTTTTCCATGTTACCATGCGTTACGTGTTTTTTTTTTAGTACTAGTTTTTTAATGACTTAGCGGTGACAGCTGAAATGGTTGTGAACGGTGGTGGTTTTGTAGTAAAAACACTACATGTTAATTATAATAATTATAAAAATAATTATTATTATAATTAAATTTAGTAAAAAACTGAAATTACTTAAAATTTAGTAGGAGTACTTGTACAAGTGGGTGGAGTATTTTTACAAATAATTTCAAAACACAATGTACTTTTCAAAACCATATCAAGAAAAAGTGATTTTTATCTTAAAGAACCCAAATTTGAATCTGTTGGGTTTAATTGGGCGATAAGTGGATTGGACTACAATATTGGGTTGAGGGAAAGCTAATTGGGTTACCAGGAAAAATATTGAATTCTAGATTACCAAAACAAATTTTGGAATTAATGAATTTAATTAATAAAACAGAATTGCTTAAATCCATCAATTTGTATAGTATAGCTCTAATAATTATTGGTTAAGTTCAAGTTACAGTATTCTAATTTGTTTAATTTGAATTCGGGTTATAGTAATTAAGTGAATTTAAATAGCACATGTGGTTCTTATTATGAAATAATTGTGTTCAATGCACTAACTTTAAATATTCTCAGGAATTTATTTTATTTTAAATGATTAAATTTCTAAATTCGGTATTGATTAGACGAGCGCGTCAATAAAGTATGACTAGTCAAATTTATTTAATTGCGTCATTGTGACATGTGTATTGAAATAAAATTTTTATATAGAATAATTTTTCAGTTGCTTGATAGAATATATATTTTATAGGTTGCTTTATGGCTGGTTCTTCAAAAATATTTTTGTAGCTTACTTAAAACCTTCAACTCCGTAGTCTACTATTACAAATATGCAAATAAATTAATAATTATTGTCACTGACTTTTGCTTGGATTCCCTCTCTAATTTTAAGTTCTCGGATGTTATTAATGATACTTTCATTGTGCTAATACCTAAGAACCAAATACCTGAAACTATGGGAGATGTAAGACCCGTTTCGTTATGCGATGTCCTATATAAAGTTGTGGCTAAAATGCTTGCTAACCACCTTAAACTCATCCTCCCTGAGGTTATCTCAGATTTTGTCCCCGGAAGAATGATCATGGATAATATTATAGTTGCATTTGAAGCCATGTATTACTTAAAACAGGAAGACTCTTGGGAAAGAAGGCTGTACATTTTCACTTTTCAAACCAAACCAATTCAAACCATTTTCATTGATTGGTTCAGTTTTTCGGTTTAGCGCTTTATTTGTTCAGCCCTAGGACTAATGACATGGAAACCATTTTCCATTGTTTGGTTAGTTGTGATTTGTTACTAGAGTTTGGGTGGCCGCTAATGTTGATTTGATAGAGGGCATGCCAAAAATTTTCGTGACTGGTTCTTGTTGATGGCGAGCAAGGTCGACAAAGCAAAGATAGAATTCACAGGCATGGTTTGTTGGGCATTATGGTTCAACAGAAATGAAGTTGTTTGGAATACCAAACCCTTCATTGTTAACGAGGTCATTGGTCTTGCTCGAATCTCTTTAGATCAGTGGAGGAGAGCTCAACAAACAGTTACTACTCCACATATTGGTTTGATACAATAGTAGATCGATAACAATAAGTAGAGGAAACTAGGTTTGGGCACTTTAAAAATCAATGTTGATGCAGCTTTGTTTAGTGACCAGCAACATGTTGGATGAGGATTAGTGCAGAGATCAATCAGCTTCATTTCTTGGCGCCAAGACGGTTATTACTAATGGTATGTTCAGTGCAAAGATAGCCGAAGGTATGGGTGTTCGAAAGGCTCTTACTTGGATTAAGGCAAAACAACCACATAATGTGGCTCTTGCGGTCTATATTGCTCTTCATTCATCTACGGTAGACAACTCATATTTTTGGGTTGATTATTGAAGACTGCCTCTTTCTGATATCATATATATTTTTGTAATATATACATGCACATATATATTACATGAGTGGTAAGGGAGGAGGCTGAACTACGATTAAAGAGTGTGGAAATACAATCAAGTGTCATTAGACCATATGGGTTTTGACAAAATTTGTTATTATTTCTTCTTCTTTATCAAATTTTGTTCATTAAAGTATGCTCTTTCTTTTACTTCATTTATGATACTTATTCAGAAGAAATTATTTGACAATGATATAGCAATTTATTTCTTATTTAAAATACAATTTCTAGAACTCCATGAGTACCTACTTCATCCTATATGACAAAATCAAGAACTAACATGTGAATTCAGTACCTCAGTTTGTTAATTAATTTGAGCCTCTGAATACACATGTATTTTTTATTCTGAGGTATATCATTGAAATTTGAAATTCAGATTTTTATATGAATATGATCTAATGTCACACGTCTGGCAGTATAACGCCGCCAAACGCTTATGTGGCCTGTCAAACGAGTGCCATATGGCACGCCACATCATACCCTGTGATGTGGCATGTCAAATGACACGCACTTGACATGCCACTTCAGCATCTGGCGGTATAATGTCGCCAAACATCTACTATTAAATCGTTATTGGGCTTTTATATATGAAGATGCATGTATAAGTCTTCATTTGGGTATATAATAAATGGAATTTTAAGTATATTTTTGTATACTACATTTATCAAGAGTTCTTTCTGTACAACACACGAGTGGAATTCTAGTTAAATTTTAAGTTAAGAGTTTAGTATCTTAAATTGCCTTTTTTTATATTTCGTTAATAGTCGATTGCTCATAGGTCTAAAAAAAATTTACCCTACGAATTGTTAAGAACAAGAAGTTGGTCAAATCCGTGCAATACAGGGGATGCACTAATAGTCATAAATATAAATTTGAAGCGATTATCACATCAATATAAAGGTCTGCATGAAATTTATTTTCTCAAAATCAATTTTCTCTCACAAACTCATTTCCACCCACAAATTTACCTATTAAAATAATATTACACATAAATCCGTAATTTTTCTTTACTTTTGAATTGTACATTCTTCCCAAAACTTATTTTTCACAAAATCAATTCTCAAGAAATTAAAATCATACTGTCGCTAAGACATGTCAAAGTTACATGTACCATGTGTAACAAGTACAATAATCACTCTTTGGGTTAATTTCACATAATGTCCTGAACTTTTGAGATTAATATCAGCTGGGTCATCGACCTTTCTTTGCAGCCCACTGGGCCTCTAATCTTTTATTAATTTGCATATATAGTCATTTTTAACGGTTTCTTTCACTTTCACCTTTAATTATTAGGATAAATTACCATTATCTCCCTTATTGTTATATTCCTTATCACTTTAAATTAAGAAATAAAAATTTAAAAACTATAAAAAATTATTAAAACTTAAAATAAAAAAGAAAAAGAAAAAAGGGGTGGGGGACTCCCATTTGGCTGACGGCTGGCATTTCTTAATTTATATTAAGAAATTAATAAATGATAAAATTTCTTAATTTATACTATTTTATATTTGTTATTTTATTATTTTTTATAGTTTTAAAATCTTTATTTCTTAAATTAAAATGATAAGGGATATAACGGTAATTTATTTGAATAATTAACAGTGAAATTTAAGAAACCCATTAAAAAGGATTGTGTGCTAATTAATAAAAATTTGGGGACCTAACGAGTTGAAAAAAAGTTAGGGATTCAGCCGATACTAACATTAAAGGTCGATGACAATATGTAAAATTAACCCTTACCCTTTTTGTCCCAATTATTTCGTCTCATTTTCTTTTTTGAGACGTCTCAAACATATGGTCTACTTTCATTATTAGAAAATCTAATTTACATTACTTTACAAATCTATCACTATTCAGAATACTAGTTGTATACCCTGCATTGCACAGAATATAATAATTAGTATAAAAAAATAGTCATAATTTGAAAAACTAAATAGTTACAATTTTGTGTGTAATCACTCATATACACATGTTGATAATAATTACAATTTTATTGTTTACAATTTTTTCACTTGACACAAATCTAATTAAATTATCATTCATAAAATAATACTCTTAATTAATAAAAATGAGAATCAATGAGAACTTTTTTAATATAAATTTAATTTCATATTGAATATGAAAACCAAGAAATCATGGAAAAGAGAGCATACAAAATTTATATAACTCTAAAATTACCATATACTCATATCTTTGTTCAATAAGTATCAATATAAGAAGTCCAAGAACACAGTTAGAGTGTGGATAATATTCATTTATCAGAATGAATTTTTTACCACATTCATTCTCTATCACATATTCTTAGAAAAACTATTTTCCGCATATCCTCATATAGTGTCATAAATTTTATAAGGAAATCAATATTTACTAAATCCATTCTAAAAATTCTAAAGTACACACCATTCTATCACAAAAAACCCAAGAGAAGCAATATTACAATAAATGATAAATTATATGTGATTTACCCCGAACATTAATTTTTAACCACTTTCTACTCTAAAAAGAATTAAAAGAATTTTTTATTTTTTTCTAAATCATCATCAAATATTATTACCATTGTATCCCCCAATTTAAATTTTTACCAATATATATATTCCCAAAAAAAAAAATTTAAGTAATGCAATAAACAATAAACATATAGCCATATGTTTTATGACATGTAATTAAAGTAAAAGTTTTGAAACTGATTTAATTTAATTTACTTCTTTATCATCACCATCATCATCATCATCATCATCATTATTATTATTATTATTATTATTATTATTATTATTATTATGCGGTTAATCTCATGGTAGGTACTTAATCAAAATGATAAAGAAGTCTCAATAACTCAAGACTTGAAATTTGTCCGTCAACTATTAGAATTTTAAAGAAATATAAAATCTTTGAAGATAACCTAAAAATTAATAGAATAGATACACCAAACACTAATGGATAACAAATAGGAGTAGGAGATTCATGGGAATTTTCATGTGGATTGTATAGGTCAGAGCGGTGGATTATTTCTTCTTTGGTCGGAGGAGTAGGAGATTCACATTCGAAGTCTCTCTCATTTCCATATTGAAGCTACTATTAATACGGATAGGGGGAACAATGGAGCTTAATTGGTTTTTATGGCAATCCAATTGAAGGTGAGAGAAGGCATAGTTGAGAGTTAATAAAACGATTGTGTGATGGGTCAAGGCTACCTAAACATTTTATAGGGGATTTCAATGAGATTCTTACCATGGAGGAGAAAGTAGGCGGTGCGGATAGGCGATGTCCAGTCTTGGGGAGTGGTTTAGGCAGGCTACGAATTATGGAAGATTGAGAGATTTGGGATTTATAGGGCCAAAGTTCACGTGGCAATCTAGTTCATGTGGCCGGAATTGAGTTATTGAGAGGTTGAATAGAGGCTTGGCATGTGGAGAATGGATGAGGATGTTTAAGAGTTTCAAGCTTTATCATTTAGACTTTGGTGGCTCAGACCATAGAGTATCATGGTTGGAGACTCGGGTATGAATCGAGGGGACTGCTCACAATTTTCATTCTTTAGATTTGAGCCACTATGGTTGAGTTTAGAAGGCTGTGCATGTGCGGTTGAGGGGCTATGGGGGGCTGCTGGAAATATGGGCGTGAAGGATAGATTGTGAGAATATGCCCAGCAGCTTACTCGTTGGAACAAGACAAATGAAGGTTCAATTCCGAGGCAGATTGGGAGGATTAGGAATCGGCTGAACAGCCTTTATGGTAGATTGCAGAGTGAGGAGGAGTGAGGTGAAGTGGGTAGGTTGGAGAAGGAACTTGAGTTGTTGGCAGGAAAGGAGGAAATGTATTGGGCACAAAGGGCTCGTTCGGATTGGCTAAGGATGGGAGACAAGAACACTGGATATTTCCATCACAAGGCGAAAGGTAGATGTGCCAGAAATCATATCGAGGGAATATATGACCAGCAAGGTGTATGGAGGGATAGCATGGAAGATGTCGCAAGAATTGTTGCTGATTATTATTCGGATTTATTTACCTCTTCCACTGTGGATGTGAATAACTTCAACAACTAGGGGCTGCAGGGGGATCACGTCTTTCCTTGGAGTCTTTGGCATCTTTGGAGCGACCTTTTACTGGTGAGGATGTGAAGTTAGCCATTTTCAGCATGGGGGCCTTTAAAGCTCCCGGTCCAGACGGCTTCCATGCGGCATTCTACCAATGCCATTGGAACATCGTAGGAGATGAGGTGACAAATTTTTGTTTACATGTTCTTAATGGCAATGGCTCACTGGAGAATATTAATGAAACTTTTGTTGTACTCATTCCTAAGGTGAAACAACCTTCTATTAATGAATATAGACCTATTAGTTTATACAACGTTTTGTGTAAAATTGCCTCAAAGTGTATAGCAAATAGGCTCAAGCATGTGCTCCATGATGTTATATCACCTTTTCAAAGTGCGTTTATGCCAGACAGGTTGATCGCATACAATATTATGGTGGCGCTTGAACTCATACATGCACTCTTTGAAGAAAAGAACGAGAGGTACGGAGGGTTACTTGGCACTCAAGTTAGATCTAAGCAAAGCCTATGACTGCGTAGAGTAGAGATTTGTATTACAGACGATGGACAGAATGGGTTTCCCGAAGCACTGGAGGAATTTGTTGTGGAACTGCATGTCAACGGCAAAATTCTTTTTCTTAATTAATGGAGAGGCGTACTGTTTTGTCATTTCTTTGAGAGGCTTACGACATGGGTGTCCTCTGTTACCCTATTTGTTCTTTTTCTGTGCGGAAGGATTGTCAGTTCTCTTACAGCAGGCCGAAGTGAGGAGGGAGATTCATGCCTTCGGGTGCAATCGCCACGGACCCAAAGTAAGTCACTTATTATTTGCCGACGATAGTTTACTATTTTGTTGTGCTTCCCTACTCAACTGTTAGGTGGTGAAGAACATATTGGAGGTATGTAAGGAGGCATCGGGGCAGAAAATTAATTTTGAAAAGTTAGGGGCTTCTTTTAGTCCTAATACGGGGAGGCCATGCAAGAGCAAATTGTTAACCTCCTTGGGGTTAATAGAGTCCAAAATTACTAGAAATATCTAGGGCTAACTTCTGTAATAGGGAGAAGTAAGAGAGAGGTATTTAGAGGAATTGCCCATATGGTGTGGAAGAAGATGGTGTTGTGGCGGAGGAGATTATTTTCTATAAAGGGTCGGGAAGTGCTCATTAAGGCTGTCTTGCAATCGCTCCCGAGCTATGCAATGAGCCTTTTTCGACTTCTATCGTCTTCTTGTAGGGATTTGGAACGAATGACAACAAACTTTTGGTGGGGAGGAGATGGGAAGAAAAGGAAATTGCATTGGATGTCCTGGAGGGCTTTATGCAAGACTAAGCTTTATTCAAGGCTTGTATCTAGGTAATAATCAGCTTACTGGCACCATCCCTGAAAGGTTGGGCTTTTGAGCAGCTTTACCATACTGCTCAAAGTATTTTCAACTCTTTCATGGTATTAGAGCACTAGCTCTTGGGATCCGATCTGTTTCTTAGATTTCATTTCTTTTTAGCTTTTCTACTCGTCTGCTACTGTAACTGAAGTTAGAACTCCTTTTTAAGCTCTTTTTAGTTAGCTTCAGAGTAAAGTCCCACTTTGTATAGAAAGATAGAAGTCATGTTCCCTCGCCTTGGAATAGGATGAAAGAGGATAGAGTGAGTGGAATATGTAGGCGTAGGAGTTGCTAAACTGCTCTTTCTGGTAGTAGACGGAAAGCTCGTTAGCTTAGCCTGTCTGGGAAGAAGAGGAAATTGCATTGGATGTCCTGGAGGGCCTTATATAAGATTAAGTTTCATGGAGGGGTCGGGCTTAGTGATCTAGAGGCGTTTAACAAGCTTCCGATCTCGCTAAACGAAGCTGGCGCATCATGATTAACCCTAATTCACTGGTGGCGTCCATTATGCAAGCTAAATATTACCGGAATTCACAATTTTGGGAGGCTGATTGTAGGGGCGACTGTTCCTATATTTGGCGGAGTATTATATGGGCTAAGAGTTGTTGAAGAAGGGGTGAGGTGGAGGATTGGAAATGGACTTAAGGCGATGGTTTTTTCATCACCGTGGATGCCTCGGCCATTCTCGTATAGACCTATATCCTCAGGGTAGAAGAATAATGTGTTGAGGGTGTCGGATTTGTTAAAAGCAGATGGGGATTGGAACATGGAGCTGATTGAACAAAGGTTCTAATTACCGGTTAATAGAGACGTTATTTTAGCCATGCCCAAGGGAAACCCAAATAAAGAGGATGTTATACCTTGGCACTTTGAGAATCATGGGCGGTATATAGTAAAGTCGGGTTACAAATTGCAAATGGAGCTTGAAGGCCGCATTTCAAGCTCGAGTGGTGACATAATGAATGATTAGTGGAAGTGGCTGTGGAACATATGTTTACAAGCAAACTCAAGTTCTTTGTGTGGAAAATCTTCATGAATATTATTTTCATACTCTTGTGGATTGTGATGCGATTCACCACGTGTGGGGTTTTTTTTTGGCTTATGAATTAGAGTTAATATACTGAAGAGACTACCATATGGAAGAGATTATTCTCCATTTTTGGCGGAGTAGCACAGGCGAGGAAGTTTATTACTTCTTCATGGTTTTGTGGCTATGCTGGAGGGCACGGAATATGGAGGTTTAGAGAAAGAACTTGACGTTGTATGAGGTATTTTACTTTATTAATGAAGGTTGATTGCAAAAAAAAAAAAAAAAAAACTTGCAATCTCCAAACTTATATATGTATATATAATATACATTAATATG
The DNA here is from genome assembly GCA_963692815.1 of Nyctanthes arbor-tristis. Taxonomy (NCBI): domain Eukaryota; kingdom Viridiplantae; phylum Streptophyta; class Magnoliopsida; order Lamiales; family Oleaceae; genus Nyctanthes; species Nyctanthes arbor-tristis. The sequence goes on from CAVNYN010270457.1 coordinate 15,495, forward strand.
GGAATGCGTATAAGATTGAAAGCATATAAAATGAAAGTATATGTAAGTTGGATAGTAGATATGTATTTACTATTTTATTTATTTATATTTTTAGAAAATATCTTGACTCGAAAATCTAAACCCGAGATATAACTTTTATTATATATACTACAATATATATATCTATCTATATATAAAGTGAATTAAGTCTAACCAACATGTTGACCAACTTTTCCCGCCTAGACATTTTTTTTTTCTTTTATTTTTTTATTTTTCCCTTGAAAATGTGGCCTGCCTTCAGCTTGCCCTCAATCCTTCCACGCATCTTCTTGAAGAATTCTCCGGCCTCTGCAATTATTCCTAAATCATCAATCCCTACAATCTCGCTCTAAATCTTTGTGTCTCACGCAATTGAATTCGAGGAAAGTAATTGATGGGTCAACAATGTAATTGGTGTTTCTCACGCAATCAAAGATTAGGAAAGCAATTATTCCATTATTTGTATTTAGCAGATTAATTAATTGGTGGGTCACTGAATAAGGGAAACGCTCGAAGGATGCTTTGTATATGCAAATCTTCTCTATAGCCTTTTGTTCTGCTTCGACTACTCAACTGATTCCGTGTTTGCTAACGTTGGTTCAAAATCAAGGACGATAAAGGTAATGGTTGAATATAGATGTTTATTAAGCAGTATTGAATTTCGATCTTGCTGCTCTTCAATTTCGCTAAACCATGTTGCAATAATGTCAACCATGTTGATATATATCTATATTGAATTAATTATCAAGGCTACACTTCTGTACAATGCATCTTTTGGGATAATGATATGAAGAGTTCTAATTATGCAAGGACAATAACATCAACACGCTCTAAAATTGTACTGGGACGTTATAGGATTAAGTTATTGGAACCAGTATCATGCTTGACATTTTAAATCATTATAGATCATATATCTATAAGTTTTGAATTTTTCTTTTGATTTGCAATTTGTAGTGTTCAAGTAATATGATTTTTGGTCCATTTACAGTCATGTAAGTTTGTAACAGATGTATTATTTTTGTAGATATAGCCACTTTTAATGATTGATGTATTTTGAAGCAATACCGGCAGTCTTTTATGGCTATTTCCAAGGACGGTTCTGCAAATGCATGGTGTTTGCTTGAGCCTCCGAGTCACAAGTGGGATGTGATGGTATGATTTCATCTAAAGGCTTTTTTTTTTTTTTTCCTTTTATGTTGCAGTTGTCTTAATTTCTTTTCTTTTTCTTTCGTGGTGGGATTAAAGGGGCTTCGTTTCTCATATGTTGCAGTTGTCTTTTTCTTTTTCTTTATTTTTTCTGTGGTGGGAATTAAGAAATTTTTGTGATTATATCTGCATGCTTGGATACATGCAAATATTGTGGTTTAATGCTTCAACTATATTAAATTGTTTAAGTTGGCAGGGTTTTTGATACGGTAAGTGAAATCGATATTGTTGGGGTCTGATTATGGCAATAGGTAGCAGGTTTTGGAAGTCTCAGATGCAATTGCAGGTTTGGGGTGACTTTGAAAATTTTTTTTCTAGAACAGCGTCAGTGAACGGGTGGCAAATTTTGTGTTCTTACACATTAATATTTAATTTATGTGACTCGATCTATGTATTGCTTAAGTATTAGTGTTTAATTTAGTTTAATTCCTCCATTATCTTCATTTCATTGTTCAATGATTTGTAATGCGGCAGAGTTGTTACACTTTCATATATTTTTTAATCAATTTTATGGTTTTTTTAGTGCGTGACTTGGTTATATTGACATGATTTCATAAGTTTGTGAACAACGATTAATTAATGATAATATAAATTGACACATCGAATGTGTTATCTCATGAACACTTATCAATAATTATAAAAAACTGTATTGGAATGGGAATTTATCTTTTCTTTGTTCTTCATAACGAGTTGATCTAACTCTATTGAGAAATATTAACACACGAATAGTTAAAGAGGACAATTAGGGTTAAAATGAAATGAAGCGCATTTGTGGTGAGGGAGAGGATGCTATTGAGAAAAAATCTCAGTGGCGGGTTGTATGAGTACTATAAAATTTAATAATAAAATTCAAATACAGAGCATTTTTGAAAAGAATGATATGGTTAAATGTAGTCCCACTATGGCACCACTTAGATAATACTTTACATCATCATTCATTGAAATGGAGGTGGGATTTGTAGTCCTGAATATTGACAACCATCACTTGGGGGGTCAGTTTTTTTAGTGGTTCATTTAGAAAATGCTTCCAATAAAGGACGCCATAACTTCAACAGCTTATGAACAAGTTTTATTGCTCTTCCGATCTTGTACAAAAAGGGTTGTTTGTTTGAAATTGTAATCGTAGCAAAATATTCTACTGCATGAGATCTTCTATTGGAATATAGCCTTGGTCTTTATACAACATAAATAATTTGCTTCCGAAAGCAAAAATATTGGCATGCTGCAACGGCTTCAAACTAGACTGATTCGAAGAATGAATGAAAGAGTGTTTCAATTCTTTACATTATTGGTACTTTTCATTGTATCGAGGGTATACCGAATTGGGGTGTTTAAAGATCATGATTTCTAGATAGATGCAAGGTAAGTAGGTGAACATGGTGTTCAAAGCAACTTTTAACAATTTAGATTAAATCTGTTAGTTTATTGTTTTTTTTATCTACTAATTTTCAATTTTGTGGCATTCTATAATAAATGCAGGTTTTTATTGTGTTATTATTCATATGTACTATTGATGAAAATTTGTCGTCAACTAATTGTTCAATTTTTTGTAATTTATATTATTGTAAAGTTGTCTCCGTGTGCAACACACGGGTGCAAGACTAGTATATTATAATTACGCATATTTTATATATGTGTATAAAATAAAAACATATATATAAGATACTAGAGATTAATTTAAGTTTAATTAGTTGAAATGTGTATATATTACATAAATATATATATGCATATATTATTATTAAAATAAAAAATAAAAAAAGAGATATATATAAGTAGGATAGTGGTTTTGGTGGGAAAATTTGTATATGACCACTCTTCTACTTTAATATATACTAGATTTTCACCCGTGCAACCAAACCATTTCAGATTACACATATAAATCTAAATACGAAAACTTAAATAATTTTGTATTATCCCTGAAGAATCATAATCTAACGAACCGATTATATTGAACTTGATGTTGCGATCACTTTGCTAATATGGTATTATCGTTATATATGATAATCAGTTTGTCAAGATCCGCGTGGTATGTTAAATTCCCACACTCTTGATCAAGAGATTCTCCACGCCTACAATCCCTTTATATACTAAAAAATAAATGCAATCAATTATTTTTACTTTGGAATAATCATATATAATTAAATTTAGATTTATAACCAATATTTAATTTTAAAAAAATTTAAACTAATATTATTGCAACTTGATTGGGAACCAAATTCAATATAATTACACGAATTCCTCATTTTTTAAATAAATTAAAATACCAAATTGTGCACATTATTTTATTTTATTATGTATGATTAATTAATAAATATACATTCTTTCCTTTTTCTTTCTTTCTTTCTTTTTTAACAAAAGATAAAAAGATTCAACACAAAGGCATTGGAGGTAGGAAAGTAAATAGTCAAATAAAGAGATTATTATAAATGCAAAGGTATTGGATTTTTTAGAAATTAATTAATCTACATTTGAGTTCTGTAATATGAATGTAGTTAAAAAAAAGGAAAAAACCATTATAATAAAAAGAAGAAAAAGTATAAAAGGCAAAAATGGGTGAGATAGAGTTGATAAAAATAATCCCTACTCACTTCATATACATCATTGTGAAATTCAAATCAACAAAAATACCATGCATTAGAGAAATAAATAGGCCTAAAATATTTTACAATAAAAACTACAAATACACACAATTACAACTATTACAAGAAAACTAATATGTAGACTCCTATTAACTACCCTAAGTTCAAAGCACATTCTAACTACGAAAAATACAAAAAAAAGGGACAATTACAATTTTCCTTCAAAATGTAATAACCACAGTATATATAATATAACATATATATTGTAAAGTTTATTTTGGAAAGAACACACCATCCTTCAAACACAGTTGAAGTCTTAGCTCTCATGCAACCCTGAAATCACATTGAGAGTATTATTTAACTCATTAAAATCTATTCATCCAACTAAGTAATAAGAGTATAAGACATGCATCCCAAAAAAAGAAAAAAAAACAAATTTCAACACTTATATGCACATAAAAATAAAATAAAAAAACTTTAGAAATATTGAAAAATATATACCTACATAAGGGTACCCATAAGAACACCAAGTTCCATCTGACCACCAAGTTACACAGATAATTTCCACACCTATGTGTAGATTAATACATAGTAAGAACTCAAATAAAATAAGAAAAAATAATTTAAACAATTAATATATTATATCAAACTCATTTAACTAAAATATAAGATTAAGATAATGAATGTGTAACCTAAAAGAAACATATAATATATATCTAAAACACATTAAAAAAGAGAATATATTTAACAATTCCATTAAAAAATTAATTGAAACACCAAAAAACACAATAAAAATATAAGATATATTATAATTTGCAAAAACAAATAAAATCATTATTAACATTCAAAACCCCAAAGTCGCTAAGATAATTTGTTTGCATCAAAATCCCTAATTTGAAACTTAACAAAATCTAAATGAAAACTATAATTTGTTATTATAATTTGTTATTTAAGTGAAATTTTATAAGGTTATGTTAACCAAATAATAATGTAAATTTGTTATTATCATGTTAAGATAACTATAATTTAAGCAAATTTTAACTCGGTTGTCATCGTTAATACAAATAGATATAATTTTATTTTTTACACTAATTTAGATAAATAATATTCTACAAAATAATTAATAGTTGAGCCATATAATATACTATAAAAATATTTTTTATCTGAAATCAAGAAAGCCAGACAACATAAAAATTATATAAATTAATAATACATAAAAGTAATCATATGTTTTTTTAAGGAAGGTTACTTATAATTATTAATATTCGTACCTAGGAAAAATTAAGAAAAATGTACAATTATAATTTTCAGTTAACTTAAACTAAAAATGTATATATGTTTAATTTATATTATTATAAACTATGAATTTTGAGGATATATGGATAATTATCCATTAGTTAGTTTGTTATAACAACTTGTTATTATAATTTGTTATCTAAGTGAAATTTTATAAAGTTATATTAAACAAATAATAACGTAAATTTGTTATTATCATGTTAAGATAACTATAATTTATAGCGAATTTTTACTTGAGTGTTATCGTTAACACAAATATATAGTTTTATTTTTTATTCTAATTTAGATAAATGATATTGTACGAAATAATTAATAGTTGACTTATATAATATACTCTAAAAATATTTTTTATCCGAAATCAAGAAGGCCAGACAACATAAAAATTATATAAATTAATAATACATAAAAGTAATCATATGTTTTTTTAAGGAAAATTACTTATAATTATTAATATTCATACCAGGAAAATTAAGAAAAATGTACAATTATAATTTTCAGTTAACTTAAACTAAAAATATATATGTTTAATTTATATTAATTATAAACTATGAATTTTGAGGATATATGGACACTTATCCATTAGTCAGTTAATTAGATAATTAAATTTATCTATAATTTAAAAAATTAAATGATGATAATTATATATTAGTTATAAAATGGATAAGGAAGAAGAGAATAAAAAATAAAAAAAATTTAAAAATTCATAAGATAACAGGAGTTACCATAATATAATATAAAATGTACAAAGGTACCGCAGACTGATTTCCTTTAATTAATATATAGATATACACACACACACACACTAGTTGTATACCCCGTGCGTTGCATAGAATAGAACACTTAGCGAAAAAAGAATGCGTTGTAATTTTAAAAACTAAATAATCATAATTATATTACATACTACACACTCATATACATATATTACTAATGTACATAAATATAATCAAATTGAAACTTATAATATTTTCACTTGACACAAAACTAATTAAATTATCATTCATAGAACAATACTATTAAGTAATAAAAATGAGAATGAGGACTTTTTCAAAATTAATTTCATATTGAGTATGGAAATTTAGAAACATGGAAAAGAGAAGATAAAAAATTTATATAACTCCAAAATTACCCTACATCCACATCCTTATTCAATAGGGTGTTTGATGATATTCATTTATCACAATGAATTATTTTCCACATTCATTCTCCACTATATATTCTTGAAAAAAATTATTCATATTTCCTCATCACTATTAACTAAATATACTCTAAAAATCTAAAGTAAATCATCTCCTATTATAAAAGACCCAAGTTAAGTAATATTACAATAAATGATAAATTCTATATAATTTACTATTTACCCTTAACATTAATTTTTAACCACTTTGCATTCTAAAAAGAATTAAATTTTTTTATTTTTATTTTAAATCGTTGTCATCAAATATTATTACTATCGTGCCCCTCAACTTAAATTTTTACTAATATATAGATTCTCAGAGAAAAATAAATAATAAATTAAGTAATGTATTAAATATAAATTAATCGAAATAAGAAGAAGTCCCTGATAATCCAACACTTGCAATTTGTCTATCAACTGTTAGAATTTTGAAGAAATATTAAATCTTTAAAAATGACCTAAAAACTAATAGAATATGTATAACAAACATTGATGGATAATAAATAGCATATTATATATAGAATAAAAAAATATAAATTTTTGTATATTACTATAAAGCAAAATAATAGCAAAATGAAACCAATGGATAAGTATTACTTTTTTTTTGAAGAGAATGAATAAGTATTTTTATTATTATAAAATAAAAAAATAAAAAAAGTATATAAAAGTAAAATAGTAGTTTTGGAAGGGGAAAACTCACACACACACACATATAAATAAAAGATAAGATGTTTGATTAACTAATTCTACCTTAAACCAGGGATAAGGTCGAATGACGTGATCATTTTGTGCACTAAATTGGGTAATTGGCACCAAAAGTCCCTATCTTTAAACATACTTGCGCATTTGGTCCCTACCTATGAATTCTTTGTAATTTCACCCCTATCTTTATATTTTCTTAACACAATTCATTTTTCATGCTAAATTAATCCTTTATTACAAGGGTATTTTTGTTAAGTTACATTTGAAATTAGAAAAAATTGCAAATAAAAGCTTTTTATAAAATAATTAGCATTATTGAAAAAATAAAAATAATTAAACATAAAACATTTTTTAAGTAAAAAAAAGAGAGAAAAAAATCTAGGCGACTTGCTGTAGTAGTGGTTTCATGTAAAAAATAATTGATTGAGATTACTAGTGAGATTAGAAAAATAAAAAACTTGTACTTATCTTTATTTAATTAATAACTATATTTAGATTGGGGATTTTTTTTTTTTTTGCATCTTTTTAAATATATTAAAAAAAGTGTAAGTGGATAATAACTTTTTTTTTGAACTGAATAACACCTTTTTAATAAATGACTAATTTAGCATTAGATAGTGACCAATTACACAAGATTATATAAACATAGGGACCTTTTATACCAATTACCCCACTAAATATGGATAAAGAGAAGGATCATGACGTGACGGAAACGTACATTGATTTGGTGTAAAAAAATCCAAAAAGCTCAACGTCTTCGATTAAACAAATAACACACGTGCGTCCGTCCTTTTTAGTTGCATTCGTTAGACGTCACCCTCTCTTCACATGATTCATTTCCGTGTATAAGAGTATTGTTATAAAACGTGACAAAAGTTTTGTTACACAACATTTTTTTCCCTTAAATTGGAATAGAAGACACTCCGGGGACGTCACACTTCATCTAACAAAATTATAATAATTTTATTAGATATAAAATAATGTAGTATTGTATTTATAGTGTTTCATACTTATTTTAAGATCTCACATTACTTATATAACGTATTATTACAAAACTTTTTTAATCCTGTATATAAATTTAAAATACACATTGTGTTCATCAATCCAATTTAACTTTTTGAACATTTTTATCCTATCCAAATACCAAAGTGTGAGTTTCCTCCAAAAAATGATTCCAGTGGTATTACGTTGGGGAACGTATATGTGACACACGTATGGCAAAATTTGGGACTACGAATTTCTCTGCACTATGTTTGACTATCATTTGAAAATCAATTTCACTTATCAACTAATTTAAATTTTAGACACAAAGCAATATCACATTTAACAATATATTTAATGTGATGTGAACTTTTATATTATTTTAATTATTACCTCTATATAGTATAATTAAATATCGATATTTATACAAAATTTGTATTTTAAATCAATTTATAATCTCACTTTTTATAGATGGTTACCAAACAAAAATTGATTGGATTGATAAACTTTTAATTAATCCCAATAATGCAAATAGCATTCCGTGCTGGCCATTCTATAAATAAATGGTGTAATATCAATGATCACATCCAATAAGTGATTCCCAAAAGTAATCTGAATCTTCTGTAACATTCACTTCAGATTTTGCAGTTGTTGTAATAACAAAGGCGCTTTCTTTCTCAAATTCCCGAGATTGAGACATTTCGGAAGAATTTACGGAGCAGGGGACGTTGAACTTGAGCGGGTTTAGCTGTCTAGTATATCTATACAACGACAGGTTTCCTTACTGTCAATTTTTTATTTTTCTCTTTTGGTTACACTATGAAGTGATTGTTTATCGGGTTTATATCTGTTGATCATGATGACTTGTGATTAAATAAGAGAAAAGCCTCTGAGATAAGTGCGAATTTTGTCCCATGTTTAGTGGTTTCTCTCGTCCGTTTGAATTGCTGTATAATTAGAGTCCCCCTTTATTGATCATCCTTCATGTACATTTATTTGCTTCTGGTTTTCGGTTTGATCTGTACTGATTTCCTGAATTTTGTAATGAATTAGACGAAAGAAGAACTTCAGTTGCATGAATATGTGTAGGAAAGTTTTCTGTGCTCTCTGTTTGTAGTGTGATTGTGGGATTTGTCTTATCACTTATGGTTGTCGAGTGAGGATACATCTGTATCCAGTATAAATATGCTAAGGAGTATATTAAAAATTAAATTAAACAAGGAACTTGTAAGATATATCTTCTGGAGTAGCTAACCTCTTCTGGCGTGTATTTATCTTCTTATGGAATATGAAATTCACAACATTCATACAGTATAACACAAGCCAATGTGGAGATAAGCATTCATCAATTTGACGTAGGTTGAAGGACACAACAATGCTCCGATCTGGAGTTGTTGGAATCCTATCTGAGTCCACAAATAAGTGGGAGAGAAGGGTTCCTCTTACCCCTTCTCACTGTGCTAGGCTGTTACATGGTGGCAGTGGTAGAACTGGAGTTACACGTATAATTGTTCAACCGTCTACTAAACGTATCCATCATGATGCTCTGTACGAAGATGTTGGCTGTGAAATATCCGAGGACTTATCAGAATGTGGTCTCATATTGGGTATCAAACAACCAAAGGTGGTTAGCATTTTGTCACTTCTTGTTACTTTAAGACCTCTGTGTGCTTGAAGGTAATCAAGGTTTGTGTTTATTGCAGTTAGACATGATCCTTCCTGATAGAGCCTACTCATTTTTCTCACATACTCACAAGGCACAGAAAGAAAATATGCCTTTGCTGGATAAGGTATGTCCTTATGAGATACCTAGAGAATTATTTCGAGGCTTCACATAATTTTAACACTCTCTTGCTTCTAGATATTAGCCGAAAGGGCATCATTGTTTGATTACGAACTTATAGTTGGAGATCATGGTAAACGACTACTTGCATTTGGAAAATTTGCTGGAAGAGCTGGAATGATTGATTTCTTGCGTGGCTTAGGACAGAGTACGCATCATATTTCTTGCTTTCTGGAAATTTCAGTCCCCCCAACTGCTTCCAGTTGATATTTTTACAATTTCCTCCTTTTTTCCTTTAGTTTTTGCTCGGTCTGACAGCTGATCTGGACTATAAAACCAGTAATTAAATTCTTCATATCCACTCTTACTGCTCTCTCTTTCAGGATACCTTAATCTTGGTTATTCAACACCTTTTCTGTCGCTTGGTTCATCATACATGTATTCTTCACTGGCTGCTGCAAAGGCTGCAGTAATTTCTGTTGGGGAAGAGATAGCTACAGCAGGAATTCCATCCGGAATCTGCCCCATAGTTTTTGTTTTCACTGGCACCGGAAACGGTTTGTAGAATATCAGTCCTTTAAATGCTTTCTCTGTTGGCAATTGAATATTCTTCTCGGGTACTTTTTATGCATGACTTACATTCGATGAAGAAATATACCCAGATGTATAAGAAATAAACCAAGCAGATCGGAAGAGCGTTTTCGTCAAATTGATCCAATGAGAAAAAGATAATAATTGGGTGGTTTAAATTAGGCAAGTCATAAAAAAGCTGCCCATAAATACCACATATGCCCTTGCTTTCTATAAGCTTGTGAAGAATATTATATTAGGAGATGACCTGATCAATTAGTGTCCTAAAATGGGAATTCACTTCATTAGTGGGTAGTACATAAATAGTTTAATTAACCAGACTTAAATGGTAAATAATTTATAGACAAATAAGTTTAAGATTCCTGGCCTTTTGTACTGGATGCAACTACAATTATCTTGATGCTAATTGTGCCAATTTCGACTTGATTTTATTTTGTTATACGATTTCTGTAGCACACTTTTTTGTACTGGATGCAACTACAGTTATCTCGATGCTAACTGTGCCAAGTTCACATATTGATTTCTTATACCTGCATGTTTCTCTCTCCCTCTCCCTCTCCCTCTCCCCCTCCCCCTCCCTCCCTCCCTCCCTCCCGGTAGCAAATCTTCTAAAATATGTATGTTGATCTTAAATCTTATCTATTACGTAAAATAACTTGAGATAAACCTGTAGTTTCGCAGGGTGCACAAGAAATCTTTAAGCTACTTCCTCATACTTATGTGGACCCAAGCAGACTTCCAGGACTATTTAAGACGGTAATGTTTAGTGCATGTTTGCTCGGATAGCTGATGTCCGTTAGGAATGTAACTTTCACTGTATGATTATAGTTAACTAAATCTTAGTACTTTCTTCATTCAGAATCTAGAATATGGTCTTTTATATAATTCTGTAAGTGTGCATGAGCAAAATTTGACTTTAGCTGCCCAAAGTAAAGAGAGCTCTGATAACTCATAGATTTCTGAGGTCAAAGCATTACCATCTATTACTAATATTTAAGATATTGGAAAAGTAGGCCTTTTCTTGAGAATAATTATGATACAGAAATTTGATTATTTTCACCACTAGCTGTCGTCTGCAAAATATGCACGAATGAGCTTCAAAGTAGAAAATATTTTATATAGTCTCAGGTCTTCTTGCATAGGAATTCTAACTGTCATGTACATCCAACTCCTTGTGATGATTTAGTTCCATTTGCAACTATTGATCCTTATACAGCTGTGACTGGTGAATAGAATATCTGTTACCTGCAATGAATTTGATTCCATCAGCCTTTTTCGTTTGGCTGGAGGGAAAGAGCAAAGTTTATCTGGTTCGATGTTGTGTGCCTTTAGATGTTTTTACTATGCTTTGGGTATTTAAAAACCAATTTTTTGAATTCTTTTCTATTTTTGATGATTGTTTGACATTATGCTTAATTAGATCCTTTCCATCTTTCTTTTCTGCATTATTTCATGTCACCAGTTCAGCTGAAGCCTATTCTTCCATACATTTTTACTTGGTTTTAATAAAGGTTTTTCCGTGTAGTTAGGCCAGGGATAATGCTGATTTAAGACGAACGACAAAAAGGGTCTTTCAAGTATATGGTTGTGTTGTCACCAGTCAAGACATGGTAGAACACAAGGATGCTTCAAGAACTTTTGATAAGGTATATAGCTTCTTTTTATCTCCTCTTCCGATCTGTTGACTATATATAGGACAAGTTTTGGATGGGCTGCACGTGTTACTGTTACATATGGAACACTAGTAATGAATTTTCTGGAATCCTTGATGTCATTCAAGATTTCTATGGAGTATCCCTAAATATAACTTGATCATATGAAAAGTATACATCACAGATACAAGATGCAAGAGAATAGGCAAATTTCTAGGTAACCTGCAGAGGGAGTCAAGGACTAGAGGCAATTCACAGGATATAAGAATGCTGTTTTCACATTGTATATGGTAAAAATTTTCTTGGTTGGAGATACTTTCATATATATTTCATGGATGAAGTCATAATAGTAAGATCTCTTTATTGTATAAGGTCCACCCTTACCCATATAGCATATTGGATCAAGAATTGCTTTTTTCTTTATATATTATTGAATGCAAAAGCTTCCAAATATTTAGAACTTGCACTTCCTGAACACGATATTTGGACAAAGAATAATTTTCCTTCTGTCTTGCTCCTACTTGTATCACTTGACACCAATCGGGATCTTACGTGTTCCACTAATTTAATTGGACTAAATATAATCCGTGTATACCTCTTGTTATCCCTAGGGAGCTTGTACACGTGCATGATGGTTGAGTTTATGTTTATCAGCTTCACATTGCAGATTTTTCTTCATTTTAACAGACTATTATTTGGTAAATGGTATTGGCACCATTATTATTTTCAACATAAATGCAGTACAACATAGATAAATGAAATATAGGTCTATTCTTAATTGCCTATTAGATGAACAATGCTGCAGATAATTATTCTGGAACTAAGTATATCAGGATATAAAGAGATGTGGGGGTTTAAGAACAATTAAACATAGAATTCTCCCACAATTAGCAATTTTTTAAAATTATTATGCTAGTAGGGTAAATCTACTTTTCCCATTAAATATTCAATAGTTTTTTTGAGCTTGTCTTACGGGTACACATTGTTTTTGTAATTGATGATTTAAAAGTTTGATTTACTGGCACTTTTACTACAAAGCATATGAATTTCACTATAAAAAAGTTTGACTATTTCATTGAGAGGCATAGTTACAAGAATGATGACAATTAACTCTCTTGTCACTATCCATATCAACTAATGACCTCACGTAATGAAAAATGATCAACTCATTGTCTTGCGCGTTCTCTGTTTTTATCAGCTAAACAATTTTAACTTTAAAATTATTCTTTTCTTTTATTGTCAGGGTGACTATTATGCACATCCAGAGAATTATAGACCTATTTTCCATGAAAAAGTAGCCCCATTTGCTTCTGTTATAGGTCAGTACTCCTAACTCTCAATTCATCTTCAGTGCCACAACAAGAAATTATTAATGTTGTTGTAGAATGCTTTGTGTTTCTTGGTCTTTAATATTGATATTCTCTATTGTTCTCTTTGTTTACTATAGACTATCAGTAAGAAAGGCTATATTATGCATATTATATTTGAATTGATTTAGACTTAAAAATAGATAAACTATCAATATCAATTCAATGTTCTCACAACCTTCCACTCATAAGCATTTTCTCTGCATTTGGAAACTAAAAGATATTGTAACGACCCGATTCACTCTGGCATGATATTATCCGCTTTATGTCTAACTCTTATGGTTTTGTTCTTGCATTACACTCGAAACGCCTTATACCGATTAAAGTGATCTCTTAACTTATAAGGGTTTGTTCTTTGGCATCATCTTGTCCATTTTAAGTCTAACTCTTACGGTTTTGTTCTTGGATTACACTCGAAACACCTCATACCAATTAAAGTGATCTCTTAACTTATAAAGGTTTGTTCTTTGTAGCTAGTATTCTAACTTTTTTAATAAAAAGAGATTATTGTTTGAAATGTGTGGTGGAAAAGTGGTGAGAAATTATTATAGGGAATTGTGAGAAATAATTATTTAAAGAGAATATGTGGTTGGTGTGGATTTGAATTGTTGAGTTTTTTGGTAGTGAAAAAATTAGTTGTAGAGAACGAGGCGTGAATGAGTTTCCTTTTCTTTGCCCAAGCATTATGGGATTGAGACTATCACGGTCACACCACTTCAAGGGGCCCAATGTCCTCGTTTGTGCTAAAGTCTTATACCATTTGTAATGACCGGATCTACTTTGGCATGATATTGTCCGCTTTAAGTCTACCCTGTGCGATTTTGTTCTTGAAGTACACCCAACAGGACTCATACTAGTTGGAGTTGTCTCTTATAAGTGACTCTCCTTTCCTTTGCCCAAACAATATTAAGGCTATCACAAATACGGTGGACCTTTTGGTACCATTGCCTAACTTAGATGCAAAAAGCTATACGAATTCCACATGATTACTGAACTCTCCTGGAGCAATGTATTCGCATAAATTGGTTTGTATATTCTATATAATCCGCCAAATATTTCAAATAAATCTTGTTAGGCTTGGTTTAGCAACTTACAACCACCATGACCTCTATTTTAATTTTCCTTAATGATTACAATTCCTTTGCAGTAAGGCTATAGCTAGTCATTTGCTGCTGAATTGGTTAACTACAATTACATCTTACAACATTAATCTTCATCCTGATTCCTACATATACTAGGGTGAAAAGGCAGCTCAGGGACAGATTTTTATGGTAATCTAAAGGTAAAATGAGTTGGGAAGACTCAGTGCGGCTTCTTGATTGATTTGTGATAATATGCCTACATGTTGTACTATTTTTATGGAAGTATGAATTGTTGGGTATACGAAGAGGACCTGAAACCTTAACTGTTTGTCCTTGCCCTAGAAGACACAGAATTTGCACTGAAACTACACTTCTATCTCTTGTCCTTGACGCTTTCTACCATTAATTCAAAGCCCATTCTCCAATCACCACACTTCTATCTCTTCCTCATTTCTAGATCCTAATAATAGTTTGCCAAATATACACAATGGAATTGCTATATTGGAGATGGTTTTAGTTGTAATGTCAATGTCCTTTGCCATATCTGTACCATACACATTGCTACATTGGAGAAGCTCTAATCACCTAAGATATTGAGGGTTTCGATCACCTGTATTATCAACGACATATCCCTTATGAATAATTGAAATTGTGAGACCTACAATTTGAGTATCATTCTCCTATGAGTACGGCCTATGTAATTTAGCTACTCAAGGATAGTCATTGAACCTGTAGAATTTCTAGGAATGTTTTTCTGACTGGGGAGAATACCATCGAACGTTTAACATTCCTGGGAAATTTCTCTGACTTGGTATTCTTTAATATATCTCATCTTGTGAGACACACCATTGCGTTAGATTCAAGAATTCACTTTGGCAATAGATTGAAATCACCTCATTCCACGGAACCTGACATAGTAATCAATGACTTGTTCTAATGCACCATCATGAACAAGAAATCATGTAATGAGTCTGCAACTTTTCATCTTAGTCTGAGCTAGTCACTATACCCCTAAATTAATGTATAAAATGAACTTGATGTCCACATGGTAACATCAATGGAAGAAGTAAACATGCTGGAGAGACAATGAACCTCATCCAAAATCCACTTTACTGCTGGTAAATAATGCTTTCAAGACTTCATTGGAGATGCACATGTAAGTGCCATTAGCATTCAGAAAACCATCTTAAAGCTATTATTTGTTGGCTTAACAGATTATCATCTCTTTCTTAACATTAAATGCCATTAGCATTTAGCAATCTATCTTAAGTGTTATATTTGTTGGCTTATACGGATTGTCTCTTTCTTAACATTGGTTGGTGTTCATTACTTTCCTAATATGTGTTAGGGGAACTATGGTGGTTTCATTTTGCAAAGTATTCTCTGGAGTAATCCTAATGAGTTTTTTTGGTGACATTGATGACTGTAATTCACTTCATGTACAAATATATTGCTAAACATATCATGAGTGTAAAAATAGTGATTGTAAATTGCTGTGGTCGTGAGCTCAAACTTTGTGACAAGCGAACTAGGAGATAGTTTGTTACAATCTGATTCACATTTTTCCTGGTGTTATTAGTGAGTTAATCTCTATTAATCTGAACTCTTTTGCAGGTGCATAGTTGCATAGTATGTGTTTTCTGTGCCCCACTTCTGTTTATATGTTTATGGTACTGCATTGTTTTCTGTTAAATCTTCAACTATGTAACGTCTCTAAATTATCAATTTATTAATATTATTATTATTATTATTATTTTTGGTAGTAATACTTCAGGCTTCTATGATGAATGATCTAGTTTGTATTTTCATTTCCTTGGCAGTTAATTGTATGTACTGGGAAAAAAGATTTCCTAGACTATTGACCACTAAGCAGCTGCAAGATCTGATGAGGAAGGGATGTCCACTTGTGGGAGTTTCTGATATAACATGTGATATTGGAGGCTCAATAGAATTTGTTAACCAAACCACACTAATTGACTCGCCTTTCTTTAGGTACCATGCCTATGTTTGATTCTCATTATAATTTTCTCATAGACCCACCATTAGATTTGTCATCTACTTAATTCCAACCACCTATTTCATTGAACTCACAAAATGTCCAACCCATTTTTTATTCATTATATTTTAGAGCAATTATAACGAGAATTAAACACTTCATCACTATTTTGTACATTCTACATGTTATGTCACTGATTTGTTTCAAGGATGCTGATTTGTTTCAAGGATATGCTTCTTCAGTGTGAGTCTCATGTTTCGGATTCCTGCATAAGTTCATCATTAAGAAAATGAACTTATACTATTTCATATGATTTGGGACTTTGGGTGTGTATTAGACTTTCTTTTACTTAATTCAAAGAGTGTATTTCTCTCAATTCTTAATGTGAATTTTCTTGATAATTTGGTAAAAAAAATGCCTTCTAGATATGATCCCCTCGATGACTCTTATTATCATGACATGGAGGGTAGTGGTTTGATCTGCTCTGCTGTGGACATTCTTCCAACCGAATTTGCAAGAGAGGTGGAGCAACGTAATCGTTAGTTTCTATCATGTCATTTTGTATATTTTTTTCATTTTTACTTTTCTGACAAGGAATTTAATTGCAATGAAGGCATCCCAACACTTTGGAGATATTCTTTCCCAGTTTATACGTGGCATAGCTTCTTCAAAATGCATTGAAGAATTACCAGCACACTTACAAAGAGCCTGTATAGTACATGGAGGAGCACTTACTTCCTTGTATGAATATATTCCTCGAATGAGGAACTCTGATATTGGGTAAGTTGTCTATACAATAACATGCTGCTCTCATTGGTCTTCTGCTTGTTTCCTACTTGTCTTTGATAAATGAATGAATTATTAAAATTCAAACTTTTGTGAAAGCGTTTCTATTGAAACACTCCTGTAGAAGGTTAAGATGTTACAAAAGGTATAAAATTATTCATTTAAATTGTCACTTTAACAATTCTCAGTGGGACTCTTTAGTCAATCTGCAGCAGCTTAGGTTTATAAAGCCTCAAGTTTACTTTAATTTATCACCTGAGATCTCCTTTGGAAAATGCTATTGAATAAAGTGAAAAAAATAATGGGAAAACTGGTTTTAGCATTGGAATTTGATGTCGTTCATGTATCCATTATTTAAACATTCAAATGAGTCTCTCTGGCACATTATGTTAGTTCACAATTTGGTATTCAATTTTTGGATATGGGAATGTGATGGCAGAAATTAAGCCGTTTTAATTTGTCTCACAGATGAGGCTAATTGAATTTTCTTTTGTGTATGATATATTAAATAATTATTGCGCTGAGATGAGAAATAGAATAGAAATTACCCAGTTTCTGCTATGTATTCCATTGTATGTCTGACCAGTCAAAAGTTTTAGAGAGAACCTTCAATGGCATGTCTTATGCATGGTTCCTTTGAGAAAAGAATATTCTGCAAGGTACAGATGTTGAAAGAAAAGTTGTGTATTTGAGTCAGTTGGAGTTTTCGGCTAACTTATTTTAAAAGTAAATTTAAGCATCTAGAAAATGACAGGATAAACAGACAATTCATACTCAGATGGTCAGTTTATCTGATTTTTAAGAAGGTTTCCTCTGTGAATCTAATGATTCAAAGGCATATAATGCTCAAAGTACTTTTGGGCCTATGTCACACACCTGTGTGATTAATATAAGGCTTAGGTGAATTTTACTGGGAGAGTCGTGGAATCCTTTTTCGCTAGTTGTTAATGGATTGACTTGATTCGGAGCCAAAATCTCCATGCACAGTGCTTTAGCTTATATTAGATTTTCTGTTTTCCTATTTTCAACCTTTTTTTTTTTCCTCATAATTTCTTTGACAGGGATGATTCAAAAGATTTAGAGAATTCTCACCCTGTGAAGATGAAGTACACTACATTGGTATGCTTTTATCCTTCCTTCACCATAATCAAGTGTTTCCTTGAATACTTTTCTAAGGCTCCAACGCCCCCACCCCCCAACTCAACCCCCTCGCCACTTCTGGTCAGCTTGAGGGGATTGAAAGATGGAATAATTGATAGGGACAACGGAGAATTGAGTTTAAAATCTGCCTATGCTTCAGTTCTGATGTTATATCACTTTGAATCTGAGTAAAATAATATTTTGGTAGTCACTATTTGTTTTTCATTAATGAATATGAGTACCGTCACTATTTTTGACTTGCTTCTGTAGATTTCTCTGAGTGGCCATTTATTTGATCAATTCCTCATAAATGAGGCGCTGGATATCATTGAAGCAGCAGGTGGTTCCTTCCATTTGGTAAAGTGTCAAGTTGGTCAAAATACAAATGCCATGTCCTATTCAGAGCTACAAGTAAGTAACTCTTCTGATATTGTATTCTAAAATAAGCGATATGACAGTAAACCATTTGTGGCTTTGTCTCACATTAATGGACGCTTTTAAACACCCTGATGCACACTCGGCCAGAGGAATACGTTTTGCAGCTTTGTCTTACACTAATGAACACTCAAAAGCATGCTGATGCATGTCCCAACCACTGGTCAATTATGAACTGGGGTGAAAACGGACATATTTACTTTAGGATGTTTCAATAAAAATAGGATGGAGGACTACTAAAATAAGAGACCGTAACTGATCAAAATATTCTGGCGACTATGAGTGAGAACACGGTTTGGTTTGGGCGGTTCTTAATTTATTTTCAAACTAAACCATCGGATTTGGTTTGGAGAAATTGGAAGCCAAACTAAACCATTTCATTTTTCAAACCAAAACATACGTTTATGGTTTGATTTGGTTTTAAACAATGGTGTTTCTATTGATGTAATGAGAATGGATTGAAAATATATGAAAACTTTATAAATATAAATCTTTTACTGCACTAATATGCGTTTTGAATACTAATGCCTCTTCCGATCTAAAAAACACCAAATTCACTAAAATACTAACACATAACTAATGAAATTGGAAGGTTAAAAGAGATTTCCCGGATATCATAAGTTCTAAATAACAAATTGCCAAAATCCACTTGTGGAAGTACTCCTTTGTCCAAAAATCTTATGGTTTGTCCAAAAATCTGACCATAAGAGTTCCAAAATCTTCCAAAAATATAATCAACTAACTGCCATAATTTCTCCAAAAAATTTTCCATAAGGGTACTAAAATCATTCCAAAAGTATGCCCATTAAAGTGCCAAATTACCCAAATCAGCACAAGGACTTGCTCATTATAGTGCCAAAATCAGTCTAATAATTTGACAAACATATATTAATTGAGCCTATGGAGATTGTTTTCTAATTTTACTCATTCATTAATTTAAAAAGCCAAGGAATGGTTTGGTTTGGTTTAAGTGGTTTTTCAAACATGAAAACCTAAACTGAAGAAAATTTTAGACCAAACCAAACATTTCGCTTTTCAAACCAAACCAATCTAAACTACTTTCGGTTTTTTGGTTTAGCAGTTTTTTTGTTCACGACTGTGGCCGCTGTTACACTACGCTAATTACACTCTCTTCTATTTGGAGGAAGCTTTTTTAGTGAAGTTTTCTGTGAACATCTGCATTACTTGATGCAAAAAAATTGAGAGCGAATTGTATACTGCTGCTGCTGCTACTTGGTTTTTAATTGTTGATTTATGTACTATTTTTGGCAGGTTGCTGCAGATGATAAATCAGTTCTAGACAAAATTATTGACTCTTTGACTTCACTTGCTAACCCAAATGAGAATCGTGAATCCAAGTGCAGTAAAAGTAACACTATATCTGTGAAGGTCAGTAGCTTCAAAGAGAGCACGATAGAGATGGAATCTGAACCAAAGAAAAAATCATTTGTTCTCATTTTAGGAGCTGGTCGTGTATGCCGACCAGCTGCAGAGTTTCTGACATCAATAGGTAGCAATTCACCACCAGAATGGTTAAAATCATTCAGGACAGGTTATCTTGACGAGCAGACTTGTGTTCAGATTATTGTTGCTTCTCTTCTTCTGAAAGATGCAGAAGAGGTATGTTTGACATTTTTATATTTTGTTGGTGTTGTCATTTATCTCTCCCGATTGAAGAAAAAAATAGTAAAAATATTTTCGTACTTTCATATTACTTTAGCTCCCATCTGACTGACGGAATGATGAATTATAAATAATTTCATGTAAAAGATGGGGCTATAATTGCTTTGGGATATTAGTCTTCATGTAATACTTATCTCCTCAACGAACCGTTACAGTTCTATCTTCTACGGAAGTTTCATATTCTGTGAGATTCATCAATCTGGCATCAGTTTAGTGACTTTCCCATTGAAGAAATAGATAATTTCATAATTGTCAAATGCAGATAGTGGAAGGTATTCCCAATGCAACAGCGGTTCAACTTGATATTACGAATGAGGAGAGTCTTTATAATTGTGTTTCACAGGTAATCTCATGTGAACCTTGAATCAGCATCCTATGAACCCTGAACTTAAAGATGCCATAGCTATGACAGCTGATGCTTGTTCTGAAATACATAACAGCAAATGAACTTAAATCTTGATTTTGTGGGTTCCTGTATAGATATGTTATTATTGATGCCCCTACATTATGCAAAGGGACATTTACTTAGCTTCCAATGGCATATGCCCTATGCAGGTTGATGTTGTGATCAGTTTCTGCCTCCTAGTTGCCACGTTATTGTAGCAGGTGCATGCATTCAGGTAAAGATATCCGTTATTGATACTATTTAATATTCTTTCTTGTGACAATGTATTTTTAAGTGTTGTCACATGTGCGAAGACACCAACACTATTAGTGTAGATGTTCCGCTGGTCTCTGGGAACCGTATTCAAAAGTAATCAGGGAATCAATTTAGCCTATTGTGCTATCAATTAGAAGAAAATATGTGATTACATATTTTCAACATCCTCAATTGAGTACACTCTGTAATACATATACAGCTAGGGAAAAGGAAAAAGTATATGCGGGAATGAAAATGGAGAATACAAAGAAAAGAAAGAACCAATGATATCAAGCCATGTGGGTTGATACTAACCACCAGACTAACTACTAATCAAAGCTGGAAACCTAACCTGACTAGGAACAAACTAATTACCGAATTAATTACATGTTAACAAACCGAGCACTATGATTTGGCCTACATACAGAAAAAGTATTATTGTTTTCTATCATTGAGTCTTCATTACAAAACCACTCCCCTCACCAAACTTGAACATCAGTTTTGGTCCTACCATCAAATCCCACCGCAAACAAGCAGTAGACTAGTATTTTGTCGTCCATATTTCTCCTCCCTATTGATGATTGTATCCAGATGGACCAGACAAACTCCCCCGCACCCCCAACCCCACAAGCCCAAAAAGGGGAGAGAGGGGGGGGGGAAGAAGGGAAGGTTAGGACCACTAATGCTATTCTGTTTCTAATTTTTATTTATATATGCAACTAACAAAGCCTAGACGTGTGTGACAGACAATGGATACAATTGAAGTGAGATAAAAAATTGCAGCCTCTTTGCTAGAACACGTCTACACCTGCATGTTCTTATTTTCTAGTCCTCACAATAACTTTATGCATATATTCTGCATGCAGTGTCTTCCATATCACTACTACAAATTATCTATTATTTTGTTATTAGTTATTTACAGTAGATGTGCCTGCTACTTGTAAAGGACTCCATGTAATGTTTGGTTTAACCAATTATTATTAACAAATGAGGTTCACGAGCAAGAAGATCATTCCTTGATGATCTCATATATAAAAATTTTGTTATTGAAATTTTCCTGTAGTTTGTTTTTTAGCTTTTTCATTAGTTTGTCTTGTAGTGATCAGTTATCACACATCTAATCCATTCGAGTTGAAGGATTTTCATCAATCTGTGTTAGCTTCAAATATGATGAGGAAAACCAACTTACATTTTCCCTTCTGATATAACAATTCGGAAACCTTACTCTCCTACATTGATTGGACAGTTCTTGCAACCACACTCAGTGCTAGGACATGTTACAAAACTATAATGGTCATCGGTGACATGTATATTTGAGTTTAGGTACTTATCAATCTAATACGAAAAATAATAATGTTTGTTGAAAATCCAAATTCAAATACCTCGGTTGCAGTTGGTTATTTGTTTCCAGATAACTAGTTTACTCACTTTTGGGACATGTGACATCATGCTCCCTTATGCAGCTTAAAAAACATCTTGTGACAGCAAGCTATGTTGATGATTCCATGTCCAAGCTTGATGAACTAGCTAAAAACTCCAACGTTACAATTCTCTGTGAGATGGGCTTGGACCCCGGAATAGGTAATCCTGATCATGTAATATTTTAATCATTACATGACAATTTTTCATCATCTACTGCTGCTTAGAAATTGTATATGGAACCAACTTTATTCTTGTGAAAATGTACTTCCCAATATTTATTCTTCTGAACATTTACTTTCAGAAGTATCTTCTTCTACCTCTGTCTCTTCCATATTGGTCAGACCGTATCTTCTTATACCTGCCTGCATATTCCAATGAAAGTTTTACATTGTTATGTCTTATTCATTGATATATTTTCTTCTGTTTACTTATATGTGAATTTGTTCCAATTAAAGGTTCTGTTCAGAGATGCTGCAATATTATAGACCATCCACTGCTTATAGCTTTATATAGAAGGAAGCTACTATGATAAAGGTGTTATTTGGGAGTTAAAGATATCTAGTACATTAAATGACAAAATTTGAGATCGCCCAAAAGGTTGTCATAAGCTAGTCTAATTTCTTCCTCCAAAACTAGATTAGTTGAACATGTGGATCTTTATAAGTTTTTAAGGCTTTTAAATTTAGTTGAAGGATGAGTGCACACAAGAAGAAGCCGTATTCACTAAACACGGGCTCACTAATATGTATCCTTTTCCCTAGTTAATTATATTCAGTTTCAGTTCAACATTGCCTTGCATGGTGGCACAGACTTACCACTCTTAATTTACTTTGGCATCACCTCCACTCATTGGCTCACAACCTCATTTTGAATTTGTGGTCTTTGTCAATATAGTTGAAAATTATCTTAATGAATGCGATGTCTCTTGATAGCAGTATACTACCGTAATCAATTCGCTTAAAGCATAAACAAGTCTACCAATCATATTCTGGAACTTGTCACTTTAATCTTGCAATTATTGTGCTGAATCTATAGACCTTAAATTATACTAGTATACTACTATGCGGCGGGTTTTGACTGTAAGAATGGACGGGAGGAGGAGAAGAGGAGAGGAGAAGATGAAGGAGGAGAGGGACTGACTAACAGACATATGTGTGCTTTTTTGGGCCTGTAGGGGAGAAAACCTTCCTTACAGTTGGTAACAAACCCCATATGTTGAAATGCAATGTACGGTTTTAAGTATGGAAGCAGTCACAATTACATCAAAGTTATATATCAGTCTTATGGTCATTTTTACTTTCCTTTCTAATACTTGGTGATAAAACTACAGTAGACATGCAATTTAAACAGGTGACTGTATGTTAGTGTGAAACTGAATACTGAATGAACTTTTTCTATTAATAATACTGTGTTGCAAATAAGAGTTATTAACCATTTCAGACGATCAAAGTTCACATAGAAATAAAATAGATATTTGGCTTTACCCTTCAGACCACATGATGGCAATGAAGATGATTGATCATTCTCACTTACGCGGAGGAAGGATCAAGTCATTCAATTCGTATTGTGGGGGCCTTCCATCTCCTGAAGCAGCAAACAACCCGTTAGCTTACAAATTCAGGTATACTTTCACCTTCGACTTCAACTTCGTTGGAATTTGCTGCAGCTTAGTTTGATTAATGGCTTTTGTACTTGCTCAATGAAAGATATAGTAATCCCAGTTACATATGCAAATGATGCATCAATTCCTGTGCTGGAACTATATATTTATAAGAATTGGATTGTGCTTATCCTGTCCAAGGCAGACACATAACTTCCATATGAAACTAGTTATTTTCCTTTTTCCCCAGGTGTAGACAACATTTCATCTCCACTATTCATTTATATCTCTGATTCACTTACTTTACCAGTTCAATACATTTTTATTTGATAACATTCAACTATTTTGCCAGTATATGATGTCATATGATTATTCTAAGCTTCTTGACAAATATAAAGCTGAATCACAAAATTAGAAATTGTGAATCATATTATCTGTACTACTTCCAGCTGGAGTCCTGCTGGGGCTATACGAGCTGGATGGAATCCTGCTACTTACAGATACAATGGAGAAGTTGTAAATGTTGATGGTGAGTTTTAAATAGTTTGATGTTACTTTCCTGTTGATGATCATTGAGGAATTAATATATTTTAGCTCCGATTGTGGTTTATAGATAATCATTGTGTAACTAGTTATGGTTAGTTCTCTGTGTATTCTACGTCTATTGCTGTCTGTTCGCGCTATAAAGTTTTCATCAACAGTTCTTTTTTTTTTCTTTCTTTTTTTTTTTTTTTTTTTTAATCATAAAGTGTTGTATAAGTATTTTAAGAAATTGATTTTGAGCGGTGCTCTATGTGCCTTATGACAGTCACTTCAATAGTTTCAGTAACACAATATTAATCACATCCTTGAAAAACCTGTGTCTTCATTGGTAATAATTACAAATTTTTAAGCATCAGCTCGGGTTACCTGCTGCGACATTGGAGGTAGTGATATAAAATATCTTCCTCGGCTTGTTTATCGCATATCAAGATATCTTCCATGACCTGTTTATATATCATTTATCACGATACAAGTCTACACTTACACAGGGGAGAACCTCTATGACTCAGCTAAAAGGCTTCGGCTACCAGATTTCCCAGCTTTTGCATTGGAATGCCTTCCAAATCGAAACCCTTAGTTTATGGAGAACTCTATGGAGTAGGAAATGAAGCATCAACCATATTTCGTGGAACCCTACGATATGAAGGCAAGATATGTGTTATATATTTTATTATCTTTGGACAAAGTTTACTCATTAATCAACTAGATGTTTTTGGGCTGGTCTTTAAGCAGAAAGTCAGGAGAATAAGGTAATTTCCACTTTCAGATTTTACACTGGAAGTACAAATTTTTGCTAACCAGAGGAAGAGAATTTGATTCATATAATTTGTGCGGACTGAGTTTCCCCTCCGATGATCACTTACCCGATAGTTGTGGATTTCCGATCTGTTATGCAGGTTTTAGCAGTATAATGGGAACACTAGCAAGAATTGGTTTCTTTAGCACTGAGGTCATTCCTGTCCTAGAGAATCAGAACAGACTAACATATAGAGCATTTTTACTTTCACTTCTCAATATCCGTGAGGGAAACTCAGATGAATCTGCAATGGGGGAGAAAGACATAATGGAAAGCGTTATTTCCCTTGGCCTTTGCAAAGTTAGAGAGACCGCGGCAAAAACTGCCAAAGCGATCGTGTATGTTTTCATTCATTTAAATAGCTCTTAGTATTTTGTGTGTTCTTATCGCCTATTTTCAGCAGTTGGTCATACCTGTTAAAATGTTTTTTTGGTGATCAAGCCCCTTACATGGTCTCTTAAGACATTGAATCATTAGCCCTTACAAGTGCCAATATGTTTCTAATACCTGTTCTGAGTTGTAAACTAGATGGTGTATATGCGTATCTGTGATTTAGGTTGGGAATGATGAGGCTCCTTTCACGTTCTTGAATCCTTGTTTGTTATGTCATTTCATCCAAAGAAATTTTCTCATTAAATAGTGTTCTTTAAATCCTGCCTGTCTGATGCTTTAGATTTTTGGGATTTAACGAGAAGTCGGAAATACCAAAATCCTGTCAAAGTGCATTCGACGTTACCTGCCTCCGCATGGAAGAGAGGCTGGCATATTCTGAAATGGAGCAGGTGAATTCTAAATTTTAACTTGCTAACTGGTTGATGGCAATCTATTGTTATGTTGAGCCAGTGATTAATACAATTCTTGCCAGGACATGGTGCTATTGCACCATGAAGTAGAAGTGGACTTTCCAAATGGCCGACCTACTGAAAACCACAGAGCAACGCTATTGGAATGTGGAAGGACAAAGGATGGGAACACAACCACGGCAATGGCTCTCACTGTTGGGATCCCTGCAGCCATTGGAGCTCTGGTATGTACTTTTCTCTTACACCAATCTCTTGTAATACATCTAGATGGAATGTATTGTTTGAATGACAATGTGTAATTTTATCCAAGCAGCTCTTGCTCCAAAAAAAGATCCAAATGAAGGGTGTCTTAAGACCCATTGATCCCGAAATATATGTGCCAGGTAATCCGTTGCTTGGCTTCTGGCTTTCTGTGCAATTCTTAGCAACGAGTTGGAACTTTTGACAGAGCATTTTTACACTTGGTTATGTCTTTCTAGTCAAGAACTCTTCTGTAAGCTAAATAAAGTTATTTATTTTGTGTTCATGCAGCGCTGGATATTCTAGAGGCTTATGGCGTAAAGTTGATGGAGAGGATGGATTGATTTCAGAAATGCAGTCCTATGAGTCTCTTCTAGCTGGTACATTCTTTGCAAGGGCACTTCCGTCATCTGTACCGATCCAATTAAGATATGTAATTTAGTAGAAATTTATCAAACTGTATGTTACTTTGCGGAACCTCAACCTGATATATTCAATTTTATATAGATGGAAGAAAGAAGTCTAGAAAGTATGGTAACTTTTTAAGGTTTTCAGAGCAGTCGGAATTGGATAAAGTCGTTTCTTGTAATAAGAAGTCTCAAAAAATTCATGAACTTGCATGAATGATCATTTGTGAACATGTTTTTAAGGGTGAACAAACGATGAGCTTATAAAAGAGTAATACTATTTATCTAGATTGGAGATCACATATTCATTATCCAATGAGAAAATGTCATTTATTTCCAGTCTAAATAAATGGTATCATTCCTAAATAAATATCTCTATTTACATAAAAGTATCTCTATTTGATGTGGCAATATTATGATATTAGACGGTAAGAACAATTAACACAATATTATGAGATTGTGGCGGTTTAAACTCACGTCACACAAAAGTAACACAAGCTAAACCCATGATAATACAGGAAATACATCAAACAAGAAAGTACCAAAATGAAAATAAAAAAGAAAACGAAAGCTCCCTCTCTCTTGTGCTCCAACATGTCAATAATGGAATGGATGATTTTAAGAGCTTGTTTGATTCTCATTATTCCTTTAAATTATAATTTTACATACCACTGATTTGACAACTACTCAATTACAACTAAATATTTCATATCTTTTTATATTTTCAATACACATTTTATATTTCCCCTCATTATAATTTCCTAGATTTAGACAAACAATGAGAATCAAACAAGCTCTAACACTCTATTAACCTACAATACAACGGCAACTCCACCACGGAGTTTCTAAACTCAACGCTCTTCCGATCTGAACACTTCGCAGAAAGCGTAAGCCCATAAGGGGAATCAATTTCCACCAAGGAAAGAGTTTATGGATGATAATCGCTCGAACTTTGAGTTTTCCCTCGCTACAATCGCTCCAAGTTCCTCAATTCAAATGAGCAAAGGGCAATGCATCAAATGGACTATTATATTACTATTTTCGTTTCACAAAGGGCAATGCATCAAATGGACTATTATATTACTATTTTCGTTTCACAAAGATAGTCCAATTTTCTTTTTTTTTCGTCTAAAAATATAGTCTACTTTTCTTCTAAAAATATAGTTATAATATCAGTTTTCATTTATATCCTCATTTGATGCTGTGGCGGAGGGAGATGGGGGCCTATGGAGGCACCGGTCACCACAACCATGGATTTGATTTTTTTGTTTTTTAATTTTAATATTACGTTTTTGTAGTCTTTGTATAACAAATTAGTAAACTTAGATTTTTAAATGACATTTTTTATGATTAATTAATGTTAATAAAGATTAAAGGAGCTAGTATTCTCTCTCTCTTTTTTTTTTAAAATCAAGATAAGGGGAGGGGAGGAAAATAGGGGAAGGGTCAGTGTGGTTCAAACTCAAGACTTTTCACTCGAAACGTGAAAATGTAAACATTGAATTACTTGTTCGAATCATAAGTAGCTTTTTTGTTAAAAGTACAATTACAAATCTACATTATAGCAGTACAAATACGCATAGATATTTCATCCTATTGAAACACAGAGTCAAGAAAATCAACAATACAAACCCACCTAAAGTGGGAATACATACTACAATAAAATGTAGAAAACATCCCATATAGGAAAATCGAACCGATGACTTCTAGGTCCCAGTACCTTAACCTAACTTCTTAACCAAATGGGCTAGGTCTTATTGGCAAACCACAAGTAGCTAGTATCCTTATATTAGTAAAAAAATAAATCGTAAAAATAATATAAAATTTATTGATAAGTTAGATAATGAGCATATTTTAAAAGTATCATATTGAACTATCATTTTTTTAATAAAGAATACGACAAAAACAATTAACTTTTTATTAAATTGTGCCTCCACTCGATCGGTGTCCTGGCTCTACCACTGATTTGTTGTGCATCGTAATCAATAAAATAGTATTATTTATAATCGAATATTCAATAAATGATAGGATATACTAAAAAATGATACAAAATTTCAGCTTTCTACACTATTAACTGTACTTTTTTAATATTTGTGAAAATTAAAGGTGAACTATCTCTATGGGATGAGGTCATTAATCCAAAAGCCACTTATGGCCAGTTTACTCTAATGAGCTAATAAGTTGACTCTCCAACAAACAGACCACCAACTTGGTGGTGTGGGCTATCTAATCTACTTCATTGCCGGGCCCGAAGTCTATGAAGTAATACAAGTTCCAGTTATTCATCATCATTTTGGGTTATTGGATCTCAAAATCCCGCAAGAGAATGTAGCCTATGTAGGGATTGCACTTTTTTTATGGAGATAGATCAAGCTAGGTGTATGGAACCTAGTCACTACGGGGCCCAGCATTCGCGTGGCAGTTTTTATTGGTAGTCAACTTATAAAGCCTTAGATAACTCTATAGAAAAATGGGCTAGATATCGATCCCTCCAATGAGACAAGACGCAATGAAGATGTAATGTGAGATGAGGCGCAGTCGGACAAATGAGTTTTTGGGGAGCTACAGTAATTACAAGCTTAACTAGCTTCATACCCTCATTTTCTCCATTCATCTACAATTCGATCTAGTACCGGAGAAAATATCTTTCCTTGTTTGAAACCTCTCTCTCTCTCTCTCTACAGAGAGGGTTTAGGTCGGAGAGAAGCTGATGACACTAAAGCCTAAACTGCTTTTCCTTCCCCGCGAGTATGGCATGATGAACCTAGTGCATTGAGCTGATGGACAAGAGAACTAAGCTGACCTAAAAAGCGGAGATAAATAACATTATACTTGTTGAGGAATGCATGATTGCAGATGTAGGTGATATATCTTGAATAATTATTCCACTAATCCATACACGGACTTTTGTGGAAATCCATGATTAGTCATTTGTTATGATAAATGTAATTTCTGAAAATCTAAGCAGTAATGAATGACGAAAATATTATTTACCTTGGCATTACCCTAACTAAAAACTC
The DNA here is from genome assembly GCA_963692815.1 of Nyctanthes arbor-tristis. Taxonomy (NCBI): domain Eukaryota; kingdom Viridiplantae; phylum Streptophyta; class Magnoliopsida; order Lamiales; family Oleaceae; genus Nyctanthes; species Nyctanthes arbor-tristis. The sequence goes on from CAVNYN010270457.1 coordinate 45,437, forward strand.
ATTGGAAAAAAGTTAGGTTTTTATAGATACCAAAATAAGCTTGTAACATAATATAACGAACCATGAAGACCTGTCCTGGGAGCAATTTATCAACAAAGATGCAAAGTAGGTCAAAGTTGGTATTTGGATTAACTTTTTTGTTGAATTTGACTTTTTACAAGGTGTTGGTTTTTCAATGGTTTAGGTGGTTAACCATTTAAAGTTAAATATAGAGCTGGTTTGATGCTCTTTATTTTAACATTTTATAATTTACCTACCACTGATTTGACATTTGATTTAATAACTATAATTACAACCACATATTTTAAATATTTTTACTTCTCAATACACATTCTACCTCTCACCTCATTATAAATTCTCCACATTTTGACAAATAAACAGCATCAAACAAGCTCATAATAATATATATTAATTGTGTACATCAAATTAAGGAGAAAGCAAGACAATAATGTTAAGATCGCCAACTTTTGTGATTAAGAAAGTATCAAAATCTCAAATGCAAGTACTTAAATGATCTAATTATTTCTTGATAAAAGGGTAAACACGTACTTACAGATATACATTAAATACTTGGAGGTGTCAACTGCAATGTCCTATGAAATTTCATATGTTTAGTGTCATAACGGTACTAGGCACTAATGTAACGTGTTATCAGTACATCACTAGTGATATGTCAACTAAGACATTGTGGCACCAGACGTCTTGTACTTGAAAATTTTTTTATGTTTGACTCTAAAAGTTGTCATTTACACCTATACTCTCATTAATTTAATGATGATATACTAGTATATCTCCTGTTTGGACCTCGGAAGTTTCTACACACAAAATATATATATTAATTAAATAAAAAGAGCTGCGATAAAGACTTACCGCAATTTTCCGGCCATTTCTACTATAGGTAAAGATATTTAGGTCTTTTCAATTCTTGTTGGTGTACGTTGTGCTGTAAACATCATATTATCCCTGTGGTTTTTTTTAATCCTTTCAATTTCAAATTGCCTTTGAGTCAATCTTATCCAAATCTCTCTTCAAAATTTACCAGCTATCTTATATGTTTAGATTTATTAGTTTAAATTTGTATTCATTTATCACAATTCTTTATCTTTATCAGGAGAATAATTGCTTATTTTTAATGAAGATATTTTTTTTATCTAAGATTAAGGTAATGTTTTTAATTCAATTAATAGATTCTTGGCCCTTTTAGTAGCGTTTTTGTTGTGTTAAACTCAAAAGCACGCAACAACATTTTATTAGAAAAAGTATACAAAAATCCTTGGTATAAGACATTCTTGATATAAAAACAATGAATAACAATTGAAAAGAACTATTATGAATTCATAAGTTTATGAATTCATAAGTCTTTGAACTTATGAATTTGTGTATTTGATTTGATGGACTTTTTTGGACAACTACGAGTTAAGCATTTAAATTGATACTTTACATCTATCTTGATTATTAGTTTTCTTATTTCAGTTTGGATTTTGTTATTATTTGTCAACGTGGGACATGGATTTTAATTAGTACCAAATTGTTGTAAAAGAATTGGATCCTTGATTAAGTGTATAGTACATAACATACTACATAAAAGTATATATTATAAAATTTCCCTATTGTGACCTCTATCGAGTGATTGAATCGAATTGTTGACCGCCCATGAAATTGGAGGGGAGAGATGAGAAACCCCCCTTTTGCTGCTAGAATGGCAAAATTGGGGAACGCCGTTTTGAATTTGGGAGTAGGACGGGTAGTTAGGTAGGTGTAGGGTGGTGAATAAATTGTTTCTCTTTTAATTATTTTTAAATTTAATTGTTATTATTACTTAAAGAGTAAGATATAAATATCATTTTATTTATTTATTTCGGGTGGGAGGAAGGCGTATAGAGATCATTCTAATGAGTAGTGATATTTTTAGACAAAAACATTGTGCATAGGAACTTTATGTGGGAATTTATGTAGTGTTGGTTCCATGGCTTGAAAAAAATAGAATAGGGTGCTAAACTGATACAAAGTGTAAATTGTAAACGTTGCGGATTTTATGTGACATTTACTTTATCATATGCATTTTTTATTACACGTATGTTGTTAATATATTTAAGCGATTCTTTTAACGTACAAAGTGTTGGGTTGACACAAATAGTTTGACATATCATCATCAAAAAATTCATTTACAAAATATATGTCCCAACAAAAAGTTTTGAAATGAATAATTTGATATATTACGATTATTGGGTTTCGTTAATTGTTGAAAATTTATAATAATTTCATTATTGCATAATATTAAGTGATTTTCCTGTGCAATGCACCCGTGAAAATCTAATATATTTTAACTTGAAATTGAAATATAATAGAATTATTAACTTAAAAATAATCAACATGCTGTCTTCGTAAAAAGATATATACCTGGTACGGTGTATTTACATGGTTAGGCAATATTTGCAAATTTAAACTTTGGTACAGCATATTTACCTAGTTAGTTAAGATACATTTTTTTTATAATAGTTTTTAAGCAGTTATTTTCGTTTACCTTTTTTCCGTAAATTCAAATTAAAGGATAATTGGCAATTGGGGAATTATATTCTCACAACAATAATTTTTGAGCAATTATATTGCCACTACAAAATTTAATAACTACACCACATTTTAACCCCACCACATATAAAAAAGAAAATAGATACCCACACCACAATACATTTACATATATAACCCTATAGAAGATAAAATATAACAAAAGCTAAAATTAAAATTAAATAAGAACAAAGCCACGTTTTTCGTACTTTCAATCTTGCCATCTGGTTAGCTATTCCCTCACCCAAAATCAATCATTAGTTTTGGTGGCCTCATACATCTGGAGGCTAGACCTTGCATTCCAAAACCTAAAATTCCAACTTGAGAGCACAAATGTACGGCTGTTTTCGAAATAGAACGGAAAATTCTAATTCGCAGTTCTGGATTCGGTTTATATATTTTCACACAATTTCATATTGCACAACAAGTATGAATATTTCGAAAATTATTTTAATTTCAATGTTGTGAATTTATTAGAGTGTTTTGTATATTAATTTTTCTATGGCATGCAGAGCATTTCAGGAAATTTTAAGTGAGCTTAAAATATGATTTTTCTATAAATTTTGAGCTCATTTTAATCAATTATTGACTTACAATATGTCATTGTTCTTCAATTCAGAATTTAATTGTTGCCGGCACTAACCACTATTTATATTTAGTTTCACAATTATACTTTACTTATTGTCGGAACTAAAATGGAGCAGAGAGGCAGAGGGATATATATGGATGAAAATACTGCCACAGTTACTAAATTCTTGATGCGGAAAATTAAAGAATTTGATATACAATACCATTAAAAAGAAAAAATTTAGGTTTCTCAATTAAAAAGGGATGAATGGTTATTGAAAAAAAAAGGGATGAATGATCGGTTCCGGAAAAACAAAAGCCGTCATAAGAGGGTAAGGAGAAAAACAGAAAAATGGTCAATTTTGAATGTGGTGGGGGAATGAAAAGGTAAAGTAAAACATATTTAAATAAAATCTATTAATGTGATTTTATTTAAGGGTATTTAAGTAAATAAAGTTTTTGTGGTATGGGGATTAAATTTTGTAGTGGCAATACAATTACCCATAATTTATTTACACACTATATTTTCTTATTCGCGTAAATATCCCTAGGCAAACTTACTTTAATAACCTTCTTTAACTCCTTTTGGTTTTTTGATATTTAGAAATTTCCCTTTTTTTGCCTCTTACACCACAATCACCCTAAAAAGTAAAACCCTTTAGGAATCTCTCCGTTGTTGGCCGGGAAAGATAAAAAAAAACGGCGCTTTCTTGTTGGCAACGTTATTTGATTTCCCCACATTAAAGACACTGTATCATTTGATGCGTTGTATTCCTTCTTTTCTCTTTTCAATTTCATTGATTTGAAAACACCAATTGTAACTGAAATTGTATATTTGCATTTATTCTAACCTGAATTAATCTTTTTTTTTTGTGTAGAATGGATTGATTAATCATGATAAAGTTATTCCCATTTGATTATAAAAGATTACTCTGACTAAACCCCGAAGCGAAACTCAATCAAAATGTAGTAGGGTTCTTTAAAACAATAAACATAGTCAGAAATATTGATGAGCTTCAAATATCTCCAATTCTCTTATATTCCGCACCCTAATCAGTGATACAAATAAAACCCAAAATAACAACTTGCCGTGAAACCCTAAAGACTTTGAGGTATGGTGGCTTCTCTCTACTTTCCTTCGAATTCAAGGCAAATCATATACATGAATGGCTCACCTAATTATTGATTTCCTCCAACAAGAATGTGAATTGCTAAAAATCATTGAGCAGGATGGACAGTTGCTGCTGAATAATGTGAGGGTAGAAGAACGAGAAGTGTGGTGGGGGAGGTTAAATTTATAGAAAATTGGTTTTATGATGTTTTACTATAATTTTGTTTTTATTAATTATACTTTTAGATTGTGGGATATAAATGTAAATTTGATGTGGTGTGATAATTAAATGTATAAATTGTTTGTGGCAGGTATAAAATGTAGTGTGGAAATAACATTTTGTGGTGAGGATATAATTTCCCTTGGCAGTTTTCTTTACAGTGCAGTTATTTTTTAAGGTTTTTGATATTTGGTTCGGGTAATGGTTCTATTATTTTTTTTCTTTTTTTAAAGTGTGAATTTTTTTGGGAAAAAAAATCTCTTAATATTGATTTCTACACTCTGAGCACTTTGGTGGTCTTGTTGATCTAGTATAGATGTACAGTATCCTACAATTATTGATCTTTTCTTCTTGAATTTGGGGTTTTTACGTTGGTGGTGTTCATTTCAAGATGGTATATGCTCGAAGCATTTCCGGGTCGAGAAAGGGTTCCAGAAGGAAACAAGTTGTTTCTATGAAATTGAAACAGACGACTAGAAAAAACAGAAAACGGATTGTGTCAAGAAAGCCTTTTGGAAGCACTGAAACTTTTAAATGGTAGACATATATATGGTAGTGGTGGCAATGGAAAATCTCACCCCTTTTTTTTGTATGATTTATTTTGAATGCTTCTTCGATGGTGCACTCTACTGTTATGAGTATCATCATGCAGGATTCTAGTTTGAAATGCTTTTTGTCTTTTTGATTCCTGCTTACGGGTTGGTAGTGTCCGGATGAAATTGTTTGTCATTATTAGTAATACTTCAATTGTGGGTGAAATTACAGTGAATATACAGTGAACTGTTGGTGAATTAGAGTAGCAATTTCTCTGCCCATATCTTATGTCACCCAGCCTTGATATTTCTTTGTCATTATGCTCTAAAATGTGACCATTTTATCAGTTAAACTTTGAAATTATATATCTCTGGTACCAATCATCCACAAATTGGTACATCAGAGGCATTGAAGAAAAGTTGAATTAAACAAAGGCAGTATCAAAGATAGTGCATGGAAACCCAGAAAGCATGATCATACTAGCTAAATGAGTAGGCTATAGTAGCCATGTTCATACAAATACTACATATGGTCCCGGTAGCATTCTCCTAAACATAGACATTTGATTGAGTCTAGTGGCCATCAATTGATATTGTAACCCATATCAAAGTGTTTTCTAAAATTGCGTCAAGATGATAACTATGGTTGGTATTCCTTCTGTGAGAGTAATTGCGGTAAGGAGAGTGATGTTTATTGGAAAATAAATCTCCTGGGTTTGCAGAAAAGGTATTTGGAAAATGATATTAATTTCAGCAACCATGGTTTATGTTGGATTGTTTGTGTTCGGTTATGGTAGTGGGTTAATACAGAAGTGATCCGGAATCGATTGAAAGTTGAGATTTCACTACCAATTTGGAAATGTTATTGCTTGGAGATTAGTTTTGAAATAACTTGCTAGCGATTTTGAAGTATCGGATAGGGATGCATAACGAGCCAGCTGGCTCGGGGAGGCCCGTGGCCCAGCCCGTAAAAGCCCGAGCCGAGCCAGCTTGTGGCTGGTTTAAGACGGGGCCCGAGCCCAAGCTCGAGCCAGCCGAGCCTCAAATTCTGGGGCAAGCTCGAGTTTGGCCGACCAGTGTGGCTCGGCCGGCCAAAGGGGCCGGCTCGTAATTATGGGCCTAACGGGCCGAGCCGAGCCGGCCCGTGTCAAACTTATGTAGGAAAGAAAAAAATTAAATTAAAATAGGAAAAAATTAAAAAACAGCCGAGCCAACCGGGCCGGCTCTGCTCGGCTCGGCTCGGCTCGGCTCGGCTCGGAAAAGGCCTGAGCCAAAACTCGGGTCGAGCCTAATTTTCACGGCCGAGCCGAGCTGGGCTTTGGCTCGGGCTTTTTCGGCTATGGACCAAACAAGCCCGAGCCGAGCTCGAGCCCAAATGTTGGCGAGCCGAGCTGGCTCGGCTGGCCTGGGCTCGGCTCGTTGACATCTCTAGTCGGGTGGGTTTTTTTACTGATACTATTTGTTTGGTGCCATGTTGGGTTTTTTCTCCCTTTTTTTTGGTTGGGGTAGGGGGTGGGTTTACCAGGTATATGGGTATTTGTGCAGAATGCAACGGTATATATCTAATTATTTGTGTTTCTGAAGTATTTTTTAACAATTAGTGTAATTCTATTTATCTATATTACCCCTGCAAGAAATGAGACGTTAATGACTATTTTGACTTAACCTCTATGGAATCTTTAGATTATATATCCTTCCATTTGAATATAATTTCCTTATTTGACTATGACTCAAGTATTGTATCGAGAAAGATTTCTGTTAGTTTTCCTTAGAGTCGTTAGGTTATGTTCTTAGATTTGCAATTTGAAAGATTATGTTCTCGGATTTGTTGAAAGATTATGTTCTCGGATTTGAATATATATAATTCGTCTATTTATTAGATTGTGACTTAAGCTTTGCATTGAAAAGGATGCTCTTAATAATTATTAGTTTATTTATGTGTTTTACAAAAACATTAACGCTGGAAAAAACAAACCATTATACAACTATAAAGACCAAATTAGTTACAATTGATAGTATTTATCTAATTTGTTACAAATGTTACTACTTACATCAAATTTTCCCTTTTTTACAACTTATTTTTACACTATCAAAAATTCAACAATTCAAACTCTCACAAATCACATATTTTCACTTTTCACAATTCTCTATAATCTCTCCTCACTTTTCCACCGTACATTTTAAACAACAACCTCTTTTTTCTAAAAATCTAAAAATTTTAACTACAAAGGACAAAGAAGTACATTCTCAGCACCTTGATGTGTGCACTTACTGGTAATTATTTTTTGCACAAATGACAGAATGAAAAATGAATGAAGAAATAAAAATGATTTGATAAAATACAAAACATAATGTACTTGTTGTGAAACATGTGACCCGTGCTTCAAAATATAGAGAAAATCAAACACTCACGATCAAAGTAACACTATCTGCGGCTACAAATTTCTTCGTATAAATGTTGTTTACGATGTTTTCGGATTTTTCTTGTTGATTCTCATAGATACATACAACTATAAATAAGATAGAGAGATTTTGCAACTACCCAACAATGTCGTATTCAGTTATGATACATATAGAGCTAGATTTTTGTAATTGTTCCATTAATCACGCTGTGGAATTTTTGACCCATAAATAGTTATGTGTTTCCATCATACATATATGTGCATATATATATATATATTAATTATGTGTTTCAATTTTAATATTGTGTTGGTAATAGTTATTTAGTAATAAAATTACACAAAATCCATGATTTTTGCAATATGTAATCTTTACCCTTTATAGTTGTTAAACTAACCCAGATTTTATAGTCATTTTGGTAAAAAAATGTTGATTTTGACAATCAAATTAGTAGATTTGGATGATATAATAACAATAACATCATCATCATAAACACCACCACCACCTCACTTCCACAAAGATGGCTTTTTCCCTATTTTCACAGAAATTAAGAAAAGTTCGTTTGATAGTATTGGAAAAACTAAATTCAAGATAATTTTTGTATTATACCATTTTCATTTATTAATTATTATTCAATTTTAATAATTATATTTTATTTATAACAATACACCTTAAATATAGGGGTATATAAAAAAAACCAATATTTCCATTATATATTTGTAAAAGTAAACTGGTCTATAATTTGAAATGAATTAAAAAAGAACATAGGACAATCTTTGTGGGACAGATATAATAATAATAATAGTAATAATAATAATATAGTACTTAAATCCAAGAAAATGTTTTGGAGGTAAATGTCTGGTTCAAAACGATGTTGTCTTTTTCTTCAACAACGCAAACGATAGGGTACGTTGGTGCAAATTAGCGATTTTGAATACGTCGCGCTTGCGCGTACGCACACAATCGCTCAAGCGCTCATCCTTTTTTCCTTCCCCCTTCTCTCTCTCCATCCGTTCCCTCCACTCGATTTCTCCAGCCCCAAAGCTGCCACTGGTAGAACCTGCTACCACTTCTCTTCCTTTGCTTCTTTTTTATCTCACAAAGTGCCCGAAAGTCCTTGGAATAATTGGACTGCTTATGCACATCCACATGGTGTGAGCAAAATTTTAGTAGCAGATTCAGAGAATACTCTAATCAGAATCGTATAGAAGATTACTTATGTTTAGAAGCAACAATGTTACGGCCCGGATTTTCGAGCGTCAGATTTCCACCCCGGCTCCTGGCACTAATGTAATATGTTATTTAATTTTTGTTTCAATTTTTAGTTGTTATCTCTGTTTACTTTTTGTTGCTTTGAGGATTTGTATGGAAATATAGGATTGTGAAATGAACCGAAATACTTGAAATCAGCTGGGGCTTGGCTAGTTTTACGTTATATCATGAATCAAGACCCCCTTACATTCATTCATACGGAGGGAATGATCAAAAGCAGAATTGACTTAATCCTGTGTTTGCTCTTCCGTTTTTGGAGTTATATAAGCTAAAAAGTATTCCAACTATTGTACAGGAAACTGAAATTGCTATTTTAGGAATAACCAATTATAGAGCACTTCCTTTTATGCTCTGCTCAGGAGCCAAATAGAAAAAAGTTAGAAGAATAAATTAAAAATAGCATCTGTTTATTTTTTTTTTATTTTACTCCTTGAACAATTTTCTTAAGCAATAATTTGAGGTTACCCCACACTAGGGTGGACTTGTAGGTCATCCACTTCCCATTGTATAGATAACAAGCAAAGCCGTCGTTTGAGATATTGTTCTCAAGATCAGGCAAGAAAATAGGAGGCCATAGTTGAGATGGATCATTTCCAACCTTTTACAGTTCAAAAGGAAACTTAACAGCTTGATCCCAATTCCCAAACTGTGGAGTCTAGTGCACTTTCAAACTTGGCCTTCTTTTTCTTTCTTTATTTATAGCTGTACTCTCGTGGTATTCATTTTAGGATTTTGTCGGAATTCTATCAATTTCTACTATATCCTATAAATCATAATGAGCTTTATAGTATTTGTTGATTGTATTTCTTACAGGTTCATTGTGCTAGGCGATTTTACGAGAACATAGTCCCAAATCATACCATATATGATATTGAATGCCCAGACCTATTATTTCGTAAGTTTACAGAGGATGGGAAGTATCTTATAACTTTCAGCCGGAATCATCAGGATCTCATTGTCTATAGACCATCATGGTTGTCATATTCATGCAATGTAGGAGATTGCTATGCTCATGACCTTCCAAACAAGGCCAACAAATTTGAGAGTTTCTTCACCCAGCTATACAGTTTAACACTTGCTTCAAGTGGTGAACTTATATGCAAAGATTTCTTCCTTTACATAGAGGGCAAGCAGTATGGAATATTTGCTACTTCAACTGCACAAGTTCATGATGCACCTGCTGTTGGAGGTGCAATTCCAGGAGTCCCTTCAATTGAAAAAATAACATTCCACCTCTTAAGGTGTGTATTATCTCTTCTTGTTTTTGATTTTTACAACACTGATTCTGACTGTGTCATTGTTTAATCTGAATTACATAGACTGGAAGATGGAGTTATACTTGATGAGAGAGTTTTTTGCAATGATTATGTTAGTTTGGCACATAGCATGGGTGTCTTCTTGTATGATGATATGTTGGCCATAGTATCTCTCCGTTATCAGAGGATACACATTCTCCAGATTAGGGACTCCGGCAAGCTGGTCGACGTGCGGGCAGTTGGAAAATTTTGCCGCGAGGATGACGAACTTTTCCTCAGCTCTACTGCACAGGCAAGTGTAAGCCCCTCAAGACCTCGATGTGACTATTTTTAAGTTATATGGCTGTTCTGTTTTTCTTTCTATCAGCATCTAACTGATAAGGAGGAAGGGAAACAAATAACTACAGAAGTTGCCTTTTCTTTTTTGCATGATGAGATGAAATGTAATGATATATTGGCTCGATCAGATATTATTTGCTGCAGCACCCACTTGCTGCATTTTTAACTTATTAGTAATTTAAATTAAGTAGACTTCTTCTTCAAAGAGAGCGGGTTTGCAGGTCCTGTGAGCTAGTAAATGGTATCACAAGAAGAGTGAAATGTTGATCTCTATTTGGGATCTTTGATCTCTTTTTAAGTGTATATTTAATGCATCACTGTGTTTTCTTTCTGGGAGTTCTGTTAAAATATATGTCTGACTCCTGATTCTCACTTATTGTAATGCATGGGAATCTCCGACATAAGTATCTTATATCGGGTGTCTAAAACTCATGCACAGAATGGTTTACAACATGGCCAAGATATTCCCGAAAGTTGTTTTTTGAGTGGTTTAAAGCAGCGCTTACTTTCATTCATATTTCGAGGCATATGGAATGAAGAAGATGATCCAAACCTGGTGAGTCCTATCAGTACAAATAATTGCTAGACTTTGATCTTGTATAAAGGTATCCTCATTTACCTCATTAACTATCATGTACTATGCATCTATGATAACTTACACCTTAAGAGTGACATGTTACCTTAGAAACTTTTGGAGCTAGGAAAAAATTTGTTAACTTCATAGACCATTTAGCTCCTGTTAGTGTTCTATTTCTATTTCAAAATAAAAATTGGTCAAAGCAATCACGTCCACTTATTTATGGGATCCACATGTACTGAACAATTCTCCACCACCCTTTTCCATTATTACTGTTTCTATTTGAAATAGAAACGGAACACTAACAGGGGCTTAGGTTCTCTTTGATACATGTGCTAGAAAATCACTAACAAGGGCTTAGGTTCTCTTCGATACATGTGCTAGAAAATTTAAAACATGGTTGCATTCTACTTTTCTTTGTCCATCTCTATCTTGTTTCTCTCTTTCCCTTGGGAGGTTGAATGTCTGTGTGGTGCGCACATGCGCGTGAAGGGTGGTGTTGTGGATGGTAAGTAGAAAGCTTGTACGAGCCTACATGATGGAATTGTACTGCTGATTGGATGAGGTTATCATAGTAACAGTAAAAATAAGATAAAATATCAAAAATTCTAACTGGAGTCCTCTGACTAGTAGGGTTTTGCAGATACTCTACTTATTGATTCCAGACACATTTACAGGGGCTCTAAAGCTGGTTGCAGCTTGCTTTCTACTCCATGCATATTTTTTATAAAAAATGCAATGACAATTTCCAAATGCAGTGGAAGGATATGTTTATAAAAAATATTATTGAAAGAATGAAAACGGGTAAGATCTGGTGAATAAGCTGTCTACAGAGACTATAAGAATCATAATATGTCAGAGAAATAGTTCGTTCAAGAATTAATTCGCTACTTAATAAGAAGCTTTTGATTCCTGGGCCAGGATCCCGAACCATAAAGCCCTTATATGCTTTTCTGTTGCCCATTCCTCCCCTTCTATTCTAGACTCTCTAGCCATCCACTGCAGTAGCATGCATGATCATTGCTCACCAGATAAGAAACATACGATGACATGGAATCAGAAGCTATGGCAAATTCAGACGTGTGCTCTTCCGATCTCTGTGTCACCCGGAGTCTATTTCAAGAAAGTATCATTTTTTTTAATACTTGCATAATGTTATTGTTTTTCGTGGAATCAGAGAATGCAATGCCTGAAGAAGAAGTTTTATTTCCATTTCCAAGATTATGCTGATTTGATTATCTGGAAGGTAGAGCTCTAACTTATTCAATGCTTAAAAAATAAGACGCCCATCTAATCGTTTTGATTTTCATTTCTTTTTTCTTTTTTAATTTCCTTTGCATTTTGTGTTTCCTTACTTCACTAAAACTTGACTAGTTGATAATTTTGCGTAGGTGCAATTTTTGGACAGACACCACCTATTGATCAAGTTTGGCAGTGTTGATGGTGGGGTAGGCTTATTTTCCTGCTCAATAATTATTTGACTGAGAATCTGACATCTTCTGTTTATCTAAACCTGATTTGAGTTTTTATAGCTTTCCTTTTTCATCGAACATTTTAATCGCTCTAGGAGATAGGATTTCAAAGACCTAGCATTATTTAGTATTTAAAGTGGTTGCAACTAAAATATTTTCATTTATTTACTTCACGGATTGATGGACCAGAGGGGAAGGAAACAGGAAAGAAAATAAAAGAAAAAAGCAGGATTTTGGATATGGCATTTATTGACTTATCAAAAAGCACATAAAAGAAAGATAAGGATCTATATAACCAAGAACAGTCATAACATTCTCTTTCCAATTCTTAAAATTTGTGTCATTGAGCACATGGATAACATTTTTTAAAAAAGAAAAGAACATAAATTCTATACTAGTTACTAGAGAAAAAGAATTTCTTAGTACTATCTGGGGTATAGATGTTAAAGCATTCACGAGTGTGAAATCCAATGGGAGAACAAATTGCCTATTATTTATGTTTAGTCATGGATGATTAATAATACATGTTATATATTTCAAAAATAAAAATAAAAATAATAAATATTATAGATGTGTCTCTACGATGCATTTTACTCATTATGACAGTGGACAAGCTAAAAGGAAAACGAAATTTTTCATGGGTTTTAATTTTTTTTTTTTCTTTTTTTTTTTTTTTGCATAAGCATTTTGGAATTTAGAGGTTCTTATCCGAGTAGAATTAAGACGTAACAAGGATGATGCCCTCTTGGTCTACAAAAGTGTGATTGTTTTATTATTTTTGTAGTTAATTACGACAATATATCATATAAAATGGAAGGCCTTGAAAAGACTATAATGCACGCGTAGTTGATGCCAAACAAACATAATAACAACTTGCAAGTGCATAAAAAATAAAGACAATTCTTGAATGTAATTTGCATCATAAATCATAAATAAAGGGTGAATACAATGAAATGAGCCCTATATTTATAGGTTTCAAAATACACCACAATCCTAATTGAAATAGGAGAAGAGTTCTAACTATAACCTAATTGAAATAGGGAAAGAGTTCTAACTAGAAGAAGAAAATTAGATGGTGTTTGATTGAGGTTTTTTAGTTTGTGAAAAGGTGATTTTTTGGGAAAATGTTTATTTGAAAAGTAAGGAAAAACTACAAGTTTACGTGTAAGATTATTCTGATAGATAAATGTGTGGTTGAAGATGAGCTTGAGGGAGAATTATTTTGGAAAATCCAAATCAAAGAGGGAATTAAAAGAAACAATTGAAATACTAATTTAAAAAGGAATAACAAATCATATTCTAAACAAAACAAGTAATAAAATCCTGTTTCAATTAATTTTTAATTCTTCTAGGACAAACTTATCCTTTTCATATTGCGTCAGTATTATTAGAGGATTTGATGCATTTCACCAATGTGAAATGCAGAGAGGGCAAATTGCTTTTATTTCTGTTTAGTCATGGATGATTTATAATAGATGAGTCTCTATGATGCATTTCATTCATTATGACAGTGGAGAAGCTAAGAGGGAGACTGAATTCCTCATAACAAGTTTTAATTTTTTATAAGCATTTTGGAATTCAAAGGTTCTTATCCAAGTAGAATAAAGATGTAGCAAAGACGATGCCGTTTTGGTCTAAGAAAGAGTGATTGTTTATCATTTATGTAGTTAGTTACAACTGTTATATAAGATCGGAGACCTTGAAAAGATTGTAATGCATATTTTTAGAAAGGATACGGTGGAATGGATAAGTTAAGAGGATTTTTGGAAAAATAAGAGGTACTTATAACACACATTCTTCCCCATAATTATTAGACTAGCTATGGTCCGTCACCCTTAATTGACAAAATCTTTATTTAACTGTAGAACAAATACAAGTGTTAAGATGGATGTGCAACTGTTGGAATGCTATGAGAGATGGAAATAGATGTAAGCAAATGGAGATGGCGGCAATTGAGAAAAATTGAGTGGATGATAGGGCAAGAAATTCAATCATGCAAGTGATGCGATCTTCTTAGAATAAGTAATTGGATTGAGAGGTATACTAAAATCAACGTGAGTAGACATTTGTTGCAGAAGATAAAATCCAAAGTTCATAAAAGCTCACTTAGGGGTGCCTGACTCAAGGCCAATCTAGATAGTAGATTGAGGATTCTTGTTACTGTGGATATATACAGAATTTTTAGATTAGTTTCCGGCAGTTTGTTTTAGTCTGATTTAGCATAAGCGTCTTGACGATCCATTGTGATCCCCTTTGACAATATAGCTTGATTCTGCTACCTGCCTGCTAAAGCTTGCTCTATTTCCTTTCTTTGGAGTTGGCTTTGGACCACATGTGGAACTAACACGGCATTTTGTTCTAGACGACTATGTTGATGATAATGCTTACTGTTAACCAGTTAGAATATTGGTATTGAAGTTTCGTGGCTCATGGTGACCATTGAATCTGGCTCTGTTTTTGGATTACAAAATCCCCATATACCACCGTGTTTACCATTTTGCCCCCTAAATTAAGTATCATGTGTGGTTTTAGTCACAATTTTAAATTTAAATACTCGAAAAGTGTCAAAATGAAGGATAAGCTATGATATCTTCTGTTGTTTGGCTTCCTCTTGTTACTTGAATATTAACATTCTCAATTACAAGTCTGTATGTGTTGGGTTTTTAATATGCTGAAATTGAAATCCTATTGGATTTTTGGTTGGTCGAAAGAGTGGCTAGGGCTCACTCTTTTTACAATTTTGTTTTTCACTTTGCTCTTGATTTTGTTGCATTTATTAGCTGCGGCTCGCTCTGTGTTTTACATTCATTTATCGCATTCTGTGATACGTCTGATCACTTTCGTGCTAAACTTCAAAACTACAAACATAACCTCTTTATATAGGCGTCGATGGACTATTCATGCGATACTTCAACAATACAAACATATTCTCTTTTTGTAGGCATCAATTGTCTATTCTACATGTTTCATGCAAAGATTCATTCAAAGATTATTAATGATGTTGCTTTAGAAAGAGTAGCTCTTTGCTTTCAATGCCATGACTTCAACTTTCGATGTTTTTGTTTCAACTTTAATGTTTATGATTTCATGCTCTAATGATTTCATGCTTAAATATTGTACTCTACAAAGAAATAAATATTAAAGATTGAAAATTAACTTGATTTGTTATTAATTTGTAATCTTCATTGGTTTCTTGAATTTCTAAACAGTCCTGACTGCTTTGATTAAAGTAATCTTTTTCGGTTGTTTTATTGGCTGAACAACTCATTCTTTACTTGTGTGCTGGAGTCTTTCCCTTTCGTTTGGCAGATGAACTGTAATGTATTGTTCAGAGGTACTGTTTCTTTCTTTGGCCTCCAGATTAGCCATGCCCTTTCTCAACCATATGACATAGATCAATGTTATTGGGAATCTTTTTAATGCTTCACAGCCTCACAAACTTGTTGCATTCCACTGTTTCTGTTTTCTTTAAGCTGTGATGAATGGAAGGTTCAGTTGCAGAGGCTGCTGCTGCTCCAATTTATTTATTTTTGTTTTGTTTTGTTTATTTATTTGTTCATTTTTTGTATCAAGCTGCTTCCATATGCTACTGCTGCTGCTTGACTTAGATTAACGAGATGCTTTGTTTTTTAAATTTTCTGTGCTGTGGTGGTAAATTTGTTGGGGCTTTCTGGAAGCCATGGTATTTAAAATTGAAACTCTATTTTTTGGCTGGTTGATCAGGATAGCTAGGCCTCCTTATTTTTTCAAATATATTTTCTCACTTTGCTTGAGGTTTTGGTACAGAGTAGCTGCTACTAATTACATAATTTTTTTATCACATTTTGTTTTACTTCTTTTATCACTTCTGATATGCTTTTCAATCACCTTTTTGATTCTTCAAAAATACATACATAGCCTCTTTATCAACCAATGTACTATTCTAGATGCGTTAGACTCATTCAAGAGTACTGATTACATGTTTTCAAACAGTGACTCCTTGCTTTCAATGCTATGAACTCAGCTTCCATTTTTCAGGATTTAATGTTCCAATTCATCTTAAATGTTGTAATCTTCCAAAGAAATAAGTATGGAACATTGTAGACTGACTTGATTCAACAGAACATATAGTTCAACTAATTCATGTTTTATGAATTTACCATTTTTCTTTTATTTTTCCTTTTTCTTTTTCCGAGCTGCAGGTGGCACGAAATGCAGATAATCATCCTGCATTTTTTGCTGTATATGATATGGAAACCTCCGAAATTATTGCATTTTATCTGGTATGTGATTTTTGCGATTCCGGATTTTGGATTTATAATACAGCCTATTTTGCCTTTGATGGTTTCGATTCTTTCCTATCCCTCACTATCACCTGATATCAGAACATTTAAGTATTACAAGTATGATAATTTGGTGACTGAATTGGAAACAATCCTTTAGCCTATCAAACATAAAAATGATTCCTCGTCGATATTTTGTAGAACTCATCAGAGGAGCTCTATTCATTTTTTGAACGGTTTTGCGGCCACTTTCATTCATCATCAAAGAATTCATCCCTGTACATGAATTTCATATCAACTCATTCAAATAACATCCATGCCCGGGAGCAGCTAAGGAGCAATAAACACAAAGCTGCCAGCTCTCCTCAGGTATTATTGATAAGTTAACCGGTGAATTGAATTCAGGTTTTTGGTTTATTATGCTTTATCTTATTATTTTAGCGATTAAAGAATACTTTGTGTAAATATTACAACAATTTCAAAAGGGGGTGCGGCTGTGGAATTGATTCTGTACAAAAACTATTTTCCGTCCGCTCTTTCTTTTAACCCACATCCTTAAAAAGAATATAACTTTTTATATTTTCCTATTTGTCCTCTTCCGAACCACATATTACCCACCCCCACTCCCCCCCCCCCAAAAAAAAAAGGGAAAAAAAATCAATTTTCACAAATATCACGTCTTTAAAATTCAATTTCATACGAGCCCGAGTGCGATTTCAGGGAATCAGGATCATTTCATGGGTTTTCCTATCTTGCAGTTTGTGAAGAAGATGTTAGTCAATTTGCCTTTCCATTGTCAGTCTCAGAGTCCTTCCCCCTACTTTGATCAATCCCTCTTCCGATATGATGAAAAGGTTTGACTCTATAACTGCCATATTATTTTGAATGCTAAGCTATCTGCCCACCAAATTTTAGCTGAAGTTCATTGTTCTCTCATGCATCCATTGTGTGTTTCTAATGGATTATCTCATTTAGCACAACCTGAACCCAATCACCGTTTAGGATTATAGTATATATGTTTTATGATGATTCCTCCATTTTGGGATGCTAGAGATTAGAGTCATACGAGATAAGAAACGAGGAATATCAGAAACATGCAGTGCATTAACAATACGTTATGGCATGTATCATGTGAACATGGAATTCTGTTGTTGTACTTCATTCTGGAATTATAGTGACAGTTACGCTTACGATTTCGCTTCAGGTTTTAGTAGTGATCGATGCGTCAGTACGCATTTTGGTAATTGCGTTTTATTTTCCTGTCATGACTTTGTTTGTTTACTTATTTTATCAAATTCTTGCAGCTAATTTCAGCCACTGACCGACATAGACAGTCCGCTGACCATCCCATTAAATTCATTTCAAGGAGGCAACAGAATGTTCTTAAATTCAAGATTAAACCAGGAGTCTTAATATAAGTGAATTTTCACCCACTGTCTGCTGATTCCTT
The DNA here is from genome assembly GCA_963692815.1 of Nyctanthes arbor-tristis. NCBI lineage: Eukaryota > Viridiplantae > Streptophyta > Magnoliopsida > Lamiales > Oleaceae > Nyctanthes > Nyctanthes arbor-tristis. The sequence continues at coordinate 63,461 of CAVNYN010270457.1, forward strand.
CTTTAAAAAACTGACTATGGATCTGATGAATTATGAAGGACCTGAAGCTGGCAGCTTTGATTGCCGGACCAAAAAGGTCTGCTCCTTTCTCTTTCATCCATTTTTGCCTCTGGCAATCTCGATTCAACAGACATTGTTGCAGCCGGCAGTTGTAAATATTCACTTCCGTCGATAATTCTTTCCCAGAGACACAGGAATCATTGTGTTTTTATCCTCAAAAATGGGGGATTTATCTGAAATCAACACAAGGCCCCGTATGTGATCACATGTTTGGGGACATTGGCATATTCATATTTGTGGATATACTATGGGCATTCTCTTACATGTGTACTATTATTGACCTTGGGAGTTTGCTAAAACAGAATGTTATTGTAATCTTGAAAGCAGCCCCAATTCTTTAACACCATCATTTAAATGTAATATTCTGCTCCCAAATTCTTGTGAATGCACGGGAAGGAAGCAAAGATTTTGACAGCCAATATATGAAGACTCCCATTTCTGTAACATGTCCCAACTTCTACAGCATTCCTGATATCTTAAATATTTTATTTTAATTTTTTCCCTCACACTGAATTATGTTGTCTGACAAAAAATTCCTATCAATTGGTTGGCGCACATTATTTTGCGAGCTAAGTGGTTAAAAAAAAATTTGAAAAAGTTATCATAATGATAGAAAAAGATTCTAGTATTTCAGGAGTACCGAAGATACAACGGTCATGGTCAATCAAGAATTTCCATGTGTATTTTAAGGGTTTTAATTTAACATTAGATTAGATTCTCACCCTTTTGTTACACGGGTAGAGATTCAAATAAATATAAAGCAAGGATGTGGTGTAATAGCAGTTGTAAAGCTTAACATCATAAAGAAATGTTAATACATGATGTCTCATTTATATTGTTCTAATATAAGAAGGGTAGTGTTCAAACACTCTTATGGGATTTTGTTAAAAAACGTTCTATATGGCTTATGTAGATGCATACCACATTGGTAAATAGTTTTGTTTAATATTTGAAGAATTTTTATGTATTATATTGTTCTAAACTATGTTTTTCAAAGATATGGATATTTTATCATTCTTTTTCTTTTAATATAAACACACACATATTTATAATTTAGCATTTATTCAATCCCATTTTGTTGCTCAATTTATTGCGTAAATATAATAGTTTATTATATTGTTTTGTTAATCCCGTACAATTTTGTTAAAAAGTTGATTATTTACAAATACAAAAATTTATTCTGAAATTTATTTAAAAAATGTAAAACACATCGTTTTCCATAAACTTCATTTGTTTAGTTGTTCGAATCATAATATATTCACAAATCAGCAATCATCTTGAATTGTTTTCCCCCATATCAATGTCTTTCTACGTGCTAGCAGCTTCATGCCTACAATATCATTTATTGAATATTTTTATTTTTTTCATGTATTATATTTGATAGGTGATACTTATCAATTTGCTGGAAAGTCGCTATACTTTGGACTAACAAAAATGGGTTTTGAAAAAAAAAAATATATATATAAAACTTATGGACATTTTGTTAGATTGATTGCTTTATGACTACAAGAGTAATTGATTACTTCAAATAATGGTGATATGACTCGCTTTTCCAACAACATGCTTAGTATTCACGATTAATTTTGCTTCCCCACTCGATCAATATGATACTGATACAATAGTTTAGAGATCGGAAGAGGATACTGATTAATTTTTTAAGATGATTTTTTTTTATCATCCAACATTCATCCATCGAAGCTGCATTTCACATGCGTTGGTGCTATGTTGTAATTTGTAAATTCTAGCTCATCGTGAAGTACGGGATAAAATGAGAAGTAAAATGGGAATTTGTAAATGGAGGTTCAAGTTTTTCAATGAAATCTTCATGCTTAATTTCTTTAGTAAAAGATATGAAATGTGAGTTTGGAAATCTCATTTGCCACGTGCTCTTAGAAATAGTTAAATTACAAAATAAGAAACAATTACATATTGCTTGCATGCGTGATGCCTGAAATGCACATTAAATCCATATATGTCATGTTTAATAGTTTCTTTACGAGATCAAACTTGATAGGCATTAATGTGCGACATTTTATGTATAACAATCTTTTAGAACTCTGCACGTGCATTGCACGTGTGGAACTCTAGATATATAAAAATAACAAAATGGTTTAGTAGAAGTAGGCTAAGACCCATGACCCATGTGCTCTGATAGCATCCTAATTGATTTTTAGATCCTTAGTCACGAGTTCATTTCGGCTCACTTACAATCACTTTGTAATATATAAAATGTACTAGAAGTAGTCTCACACATACATTATAAATGACTTTGTTTGATAATTATTATGACAAATAACAAGTTGACAAAACCAACAAAAAATATATAAGTAAATCTAGTAATTAGTAAACTAATTTCTCATCTGTGCATGCACTGGAAAAATAATTCCCAATTATTTATTGCAAAATTTAACACATAAATAACATTGCTGATAAAAAGAGTATTAAATCTTAATAATAATATTCTAGTAGAAGGATTGTAAATAGAATGAAAAATAAAAGTTAAAGAAAACTAATCTAAAATTTGAGAAACTTCTATAAAACCCGGTGTATATAGTTTACTTGGTTTGCTAATTGCTATTGTTATTGTAAATTATGATCTTCAACCCGCTACGATTTGCAAGGATGGGTGTAATATGGGGCCGGCTGGTGAAGGTTGAGTTGAGCTGATCTTTTTTTTCCGTTCTAACTCGTGTGGGGAAATGGAAAATCTAAATCCATCCGTGACAATTTTCCGGGCATTAGAAGTCCTTGCAATAATATACATCTTAAACAAATGAAATAAATTCACGTAAGCAGGGGCGGCACGGAGATTGCCCGGGGGGGGGGGGGCACACCCCATTTTGACAAAAGGCATTTTTTGGCCATATAAGTATTTGCCCCAATATATATATATATATATATATGTATAAATTAGTATTAATCTACATTTTTTTTTTTTTTGTAATCACTTTCTCACCATTTCTTGTACCTTTGTTGCATAATTACATATTTAAAAACATCTCTCTTAGAACCATAGGTTCTAACAACATATCAACTAAATTCAGAAATTTCCACTCTATTCATTTGTTTTAAAAAAAAAAAAAAAAAAAGACACAGCAAATTTTGGACCATATCTTTCAGTACAAACGCAACAAAAGAGGACAAGGGAAGCTGATTAATCTTGAGTCTTTTCTGAAAATGTGAAACACAAAATATCTTAACCAAGCCCATTTACATGAAAGCAAAAACAACCCAAGACAGGGACTAAAATGATAATTCTTCCTTGTCATGATTAAATCAAAGGTATAAGAGAACTTTATTCTGCCAGATATGGAAAAAAGACTATAAATCATCAAGAAAAATGCTCTGTAGTTTAGCATTCTTTTCTCCATCAACTTGAAAAAAATCCAGTGTCTTTATTCAGTCCTACAAAATAAGGGAAAACCATATGTTGTAGAGAACTCACAAAATTTTGTACTAGTTACATTCTACACTTCTTAATATTTTGGCCATAATTGAAGAAAATTTTAATTCATGCTTAATGGACAACCTTATTTCTCCTTTATTCTACAATTCCTTTTCACTTTTCGCCACGTACTGTTTATAATCGGGGACTAATACAGATGAGGTGAGAGCAAACAGAAGAATCACTTTATTACTAATGAGTTAATCTAAACATAGATTGCAATACTAATTATGAAGGTGACTCATTCATTCAATACATGGAAATATATAAAATCCAGTAAGATATGTTCTATTATGAAGAAGAAGATATGTTCCATTAGTGAGATATTTTATAGTTATTACTATTCAGTGTAGTAAGATTATTTAGTAATAACCACATCCAAATGCATTACCAGATGACTGAGCTTTTGAATATAAATCACTAGTATGTGTGTGCCCGCTCAAATACATAGTCAATCAAGAAAACATCCATACGTACCTACACGTCAACAGTTTGTAAGTATTCAACAATTTTTTCGTTCGATATCTGTATTGACCCTGAAAGACAAAATGTCAACTTTTTAGAATTTGTTACTGTATGTATGTATGTATGTATGTATGTATGTATGTATGTATGTATGTATGTATGTATGTATATGCAAGTAATTATATGTTTGCATCATTCATTTACTAGAGTGAATAATGTATATCGGGAACAAAGAGGATCTATATATACATGTGTACCTTTAGCATCCCTAAAATGGGAAATATCGATGCTGGCGTTCTTATTTTCACCATCAAGTTTTGCACCTATGGATACTTGATCAAGCCTTGGCGCATTTAGCCGTCCTGAACACAATGTTGTCATCATTGGGCAATGGTCAATCTGTAAAACATTAAGTGCAGGAAGCTCAAGGTCATTGTCTTGAGAGGAAGATGTTGTAAAATTATCAAGGTCGACAAGTGTTAACTCCTTCAGTCGAGGGAATTGAATTGTGCTAGTCACTCCCTGTTCCAACATTTCACTCTCTTCTTCTTCTTCTTCTTCATCTGTTCCAATAATTTTTTCAAGTCCTCTACAAATGTAAACAGAGAGGAATTCTAAGGCCACAAGTGAGTTTGCCATTGAAGGTGAGAATAAGCTCCTTAGGCTATCACAGTATGAAATGTCAATTTCTTCCAATTTCTGGAACACATGAACTCCTTTAGGAACCTTTAGGCTTGGTGAACCAAAGTGTGTTAGAGTCAACATATTATGAACATCCTCAACCTTCAAATTTCTTATTTTGTGTAAGGATATAAATTGCCCTTCCTCACTGAGCATTATCTTCTCAAGAGCATTCAAATCTCTAATGTACAGAAACTCTAGATTTGGAAGCAAAACCTGCAAGTGATAAACATTCAAAGAAAGAATTCATGTATCTTCTCTTGGAATGACATGAAGAACTACAGTTTACAATCGTGTTTACTGGTTGAAGATTGTCTGACGGCTACCTGTGGCATGACCTGTTTGTGATATGAAACTTTTAAAACTTGAGATCGGAAGAGCGTCGTGTAGGTACACCACCAAGATAAAGGTTTTTGAGGTTTGGGAACTGGAATATAATCTCGGTACTAGTTTCAATCTCTGCTTGTGTTGTTCTCCTTGAAACAATTTCCTCTTAACTTTTCACAATTTGCTATTCAAAAACGTTGAAGATTCACCATGCATTTTGCAATTGGCTCTTTGCATCCCCAAATTTTGAGTTCCTTGAGCTCAGAAAATGCCGAAGGTTCAATTCTTCGAACACTTCCACTGCATATAATTTCTATCAGATTGTCTAAATATCCCAGGTTCAGAGTTTCCAGGTTAACAAAGATGCTGCTGGGGAATGTGTTCGTGGCATCAATAATGTCTTTAAAACCAGCCCTTTCTAGATCCAATAAGTTCACTTTAATAAATTTAGAGGAGGTTGTCGAGACATTTGATAGTTCAAATCTTTGCAGCTTCTCAAAGCACAAAGCTTGCAAAATCCTAGTAGTCTGTGTTTGAACTTGGAAAGTAGAAAGAGCTGTCAATGTACGCAGGTCATTAATAATGCACCCAAGCTCATCTTCCTCGCCTTCTTCTTCTTCCTTTTCTTCTTTCTCATATTCGAAACATCCCATATTTAGCTCTTCTAGTTTTTTCATACCTTGTAAAACAACAGGCCTGATAAGAAAGCGCGATTTGTAAGCCCTCAGATCCAGTGACCTTAGGTTGCTAAACTTAGCCATATCACCCAAATTAAAATCAAAAGAAAGCTTAGATTTATAAAAGGAGAGAATTTCCAACTTGCTTAGACTCCCACGCAGTGGTATATTGTTCAATGCACAATACTCCAAGCTTAAACATTGAAGGCCTGTGGAAAATTGGATTTGCGATAGAATTTGGACACCAATAATCTGAACAACTTTGAGTTCCTTCATGCCTTCAAAAGAACCGCCTTTGAGTATCTTCATATTTTCGAAAGGATCATTGAATGGAAAGCTAAGCGGGATTTTCATCCGCAACAACTTCAGTTTTCTATACTATAACCCCTTTGGAAGATGGTCAAGCTCATTAAATGTCAATGAGATTGCAGTGTACAATTCATCAATATCCTCATTCTCTCCTGGCCATTCCTTTAAACCAGCATGTTTTACCATAAATACATGTTGGCCTATTTGGGATGCAGTGAACAAGCAATAATCTCTAATAACGTCATGCATTTTCACCTCATCCTCTTTGTTGCCCGGTAACAATAAATAACAACTCTTTAGTTTATCAACAATCGTTTTTACCTTGTCTCTTGTTGCTGATAATGTCACGGATGCCGTATTCTTAAACAACCCCCTCGCATAGATCACGAGTATTTCAACTGGAATACTTTCATCTTCAGCAAACAGAGAGCATAGCATAAGCAAGTATTGAGCTTCTTCATTCTCCAAATATTTGTAGCTGAGCTGTATTGCTGAGAAAACTAACTTGTTGACGTTGTCGATATTGGAATCTCGAAGTTCTTGCAAGGCACTCCTCCATGCGCGTTCTTCTTTTCTATTTTTGAGTGCTTTGCCAACAGCCATAAGGGCTAGAGGTAAGCCTCCACATTCCTTAATAACTAAGTCTTTCGTATCACCATCAATTATCATTGTATTATCAGAAATTTCAGCGGCCTTCTTGAAAAGTATCTCGTGAGTCTTCTTGAGTTAGAACACTGAGTTGAAATTTATTTGGGGCATCTATGTTACTCCACACATCTTGATTACGTGTTGTAATCAAAATTTTCAATCCCTTGCGCTCAGGAATCCCAATGGTTCCCAAATCAAGTTCACTCCAGACGTCATCTAATAACACAAAGATGCTCTTATCAACATCGCGTTCAAGTCTTTGACGAAGTCGCTCAGCTCTCACTTCATTCGTCTTCTCTTCAATTTTCAATCCAAGCATCTCAGCAAGTTGATCACGAATTTTCATGATGTCCGGATCTTGAGACACGGTGGCCGTAGCAACTTTGTCAAAGAGCTTATCAGCTTTGACCTGATTGAATATTTCCTTTGCCAATATAGTCTTACCAACTCCAGCCATGCCATAGATACCAACTATTCTTATATCTTTGTCTTGTAAACGCTCAATAATCTTTTTCTTAATTGATATCCTTGATTCAAAATCAAGAGCTTCAAGGGGATTTTGGTAAACCCTTTGTACGGGTTCTGGAGGGTAGCCCACTCTGTCAAATGCACCTTCTTCCTTTAACCGACCAATTTCTTCAGCCCTTTTTATAGCTTTCCTACTAAGTGAATAACGCGACTTCAAATTTCGACAACTGATATTATTGAACATGTTGAGACACCAACCTGGCTGAGAATTTATAGTACCTGCTGCTTCTATAACTTGGTTTGCCTCTGTGTTCAGGTTATTCACCTTTTCCATCCATGAAGTCACCACAGATCTAATAACCTCATTATTGTTATTGGCTGCATCAACCAAGTGTTGCACATCATTTCTTCTGCCTTCCAGATCTTCAAGTCTTTTCAGTCAAGTTAATTGAGCGCAGTCAAGTATAGATTGTCATTTACAACCAAATTGATGGAAAATATATTAATATAGTCTTGAATAAAAAAATCTATCTTATTTCGACGCTCTTCCGATCTTGATTCAATGTACATGCAATCAGATTAATTGACGTAATGTAATCACTTTATGCTCAAAAGAAAATTATGAAAATCTAAATGACGTTTGACTCAATCATTTAATTTAAAAAGGTTTCACTAATTATGTAATATTTCTGAAAACAGTAACAATTTTCTGTGAACTTTCAGATTTCTGAATTAATTTCTACCACATTTGTGGCCAATAAATAAGGAGAGACATGACGGGAACAAAATTTCTGACCACACACGATGAAAATCTGGGCTTCATCCCCTTGTTCTGTTGATATCACTCTCTGTGTGTGTGACCGGTTGAGAAAGGCCTATTTTGCAAACGTAAAATGTAATTATGTCCAAAAAGGGTTGCAAAAGAGTTTAAGATCAAACATATATTTTCTTTCATAAAAATGTTCGAAAACTAATTATCAAAGATAACTACTTAAGTCACTCCAATCTTAAACGGGTTTTGCGTAAGAATTTTGGGGCCCGGACAAAAATTAAAGAATAGGCCGCACTTTAAATTTCTTTATTGCAATGAGAAATTTTAAAGGCGAAACATCAAACAAAAAGCAGTAACAAATTTGCAATCACAGAATAATCATTCATATATCAAATTTAAGGATTAAAACTTTTACTAGAAGATAATATGATAATGATAATAGAATGAATACTGAATCATAATGAAGCTAATAACTAATAAGACTAAATTACAAGCCAATACAGCAAACACAAATCAAGACGCAAAAATGCACAATGTACAACAGTGCATCAATCCATTTGAAGGAAACTTTATTTTGCTATGGTTCAATCTTGAAGCAAGAAAATTGACCAAGAAATGTGTTTACATATGAAAGTGTTTTGTTTTCCGTTTCTCTTTTGTTCTTTGAAATTCATCTCTTGTAAGTAGGAAAAGAACCCATTATCCTAACAGGCTACACAGAATTGTAATATGCACTCAACTTGAATTGAATTTGATTATATGAGAGTTAGCTATAAATTTAAAACTGAAGAGGGGGAGGGATTGAAATTATATTACAAAAAAATTCTAGGAGTACTATAAAATTTAACTAGTGTTGACTCGTGTCAACAATAGAGTTTCAAGAATTTGTGTCTGTAGAATAACAATGGATATTAGAGAAAGGCTGAGCTCCAATTTATGGGAAAATACTATAGATAGAAAAAGTTGAAAGAAATGGGGGTTGGAATTTGAAAGACCTGATTTTGAGCTTTTTAACAAACAGACATACACGTGATTCGAACAAGTGCTACAGTAATTAGGTATTCAGGTTTCAAGCGGAAGGTCCAAGGTTCGAATCACATCTACTCCTCCTCTCTCCTCTCTCCCTTCGTATATATAAAAAAAAGGGCGGAAAGCGCACACACAAAGGCCTAAAAGTTGCATTACTTTTTTAAATGTATTATTATAAAGAGCACCTCTAGTTAGAAAATCAAAAAAGAAAAACCAAACAAAAAAGGTAAAAGAAAGAAAGAAAAAGGAGGGGGGGGGAGGGGAGAAGAAAAGAGGAGACCAAAATTTCAGGACTTAGGCAAGTCAGCCTCGTTTGCCTTGCCCGAGGTCTCGCCATGACATTGAAACTGCTCTAATCAACTGAGTTTCGTCATATTTTCTTAATTTAAGAAAAAAATTGGCAAAGAAAATGTATTACCATCATACTTTACTGCCTAACGAATATAAAACAATTAGTATTCTAATTTTGAAGACCAGATAATAGAGTAGTCGTATTATCTAGTCATTTTAAACTTGTATGAACTTTAGCATTTTACCTATAGTTATTATATTTTTGTGTTTATAATTTTCTATTTAAGCTTGATTTTACCCATTATCACTCACTGTACAATTCTTTTAATTAATCTATAACAAAAGCACACTTTTTTGATCCACGTGGTTTGAATAGCAACTAGCACCTAGTTAGTCAAGGGATTTCATTTCATCATGAACGCAACAATATGATGAAAATGAAATGTCATGCATTAATCCCAAAATGAAATATCATATGTATTCTTCTCTCAATTCTTCTCTCATTTCCTTCATTCTTTCCCATTATCCTTTTTGCATTTCCTCTATTCTTTCCCTTAATATCCATTAACCAATGAGGTCTTAACTAATTTAGTCAGGGGTTAAGGCTAAAGCCTTGGAATTTAAAAATCCCATATTCGATCCCACCTCCCCAAAAAAAAAGGTGGGGTTTTACCTATATTTTATTGTAATTCGTAGTCCATGTATAGGGTTAGTGTTGAATATATTTGCATTGTACTTCGACATGACTAGGGGCGGATCTAGCCCTGGGTCGGCATGGGCTGCCCGAAAATTTATTTAAAAATTATATACAAAAAATTTATATTACTCTATTAAATTTCTAATTTTTTGTGTTACAGTCCCTGTAACTAAAATTTTTGAATCCGCTACTGAATAAAACATATATCTATATATATTTATATTGCTATAATGCAGATTACAATTGTACTTTTAAAGAAAAATTTAATATCCATTAGAGATACATAAAAGAGATGTGCCTTAACCATAGTCACTTTGACCATGAAGGCATTCCAGCAGTCACTTGGTACTTTATGTAAAATATATTAAGCTTGTAAAAACATTGAATAATAGATAAATAAATCTCTACATGTTACTGATTAATGCAGTTTTTACTTGACAATTATAAATACGACTAAAATTAAAATGATATCAAAATCGAAATTATCAACTAAGTGGAAGAACTGGCACCAACTACTATCATTCAAATAGTTGTAAGTCCAAATTAATTAACTTAATTACAATGATTAATTAGTGCTTATTATTTCTATTAGAGAACAAAACATATAACAAACGATTCGACATAGAAGTTTTACCATATTGAAAGTTTATGTCATTACAAACAGGGATGAATCTAGGATTTTTGGTCTACAATAAATTTTTTATTTTTTTAATATAAAATTTCAAACTTTTCAGGCTGACCCGGTTGAAAGTTGAAACCCATGCCAGCCCGCCCCTAAATCCGTCCCTGATTACAAATATGGGAAAAACTAATTCTTTTTGAGGAACATACTATGAATATATGTTATTTGAATAACCTTTGACGTAACATTTCCCAATCAATAGTTGAATGGAACTAATTGCAACTAAAAAAATTAATAGAAAGCACGAGCATACTTTAAGATAGCGCCTTATTTGAGTGTCACTAAGCTTCCACTATGAAATATATAGGTAATAAATGAGAAATATGATGTATTTGGGTTGATAAAAAAGATAATAAATCTTGATGTTGGATTAATATTATATATCTTTCTGATCGCTGAGTGAGAATGCAATTGGTAGCTAATGTTTCCAACTAGCATAGTTTTATAGCTAAAACAATTTGCACTTTAGCAAACTTCCTAATCAGAATTGTGACCTTTGCAAGTTTAGAATATTTTGTGCTGGTTTTAGAAGGAACTTTATTCCTTTCTTATTTCATTTTAATTAATTAATATATTCTTTTCTTTCTTCATGGCACAAACAAGCAGCACTATAAAAAGAAAGGGGACAAAAAAAAAAAAAGGAAACATAACAGAAAGCAAAGATTAACACAAATGGTCCATCTTTAGCCTTTTTTTTTTAAAAAAAAAATAATAATAACGAGGATTATCATGATTTAACTAGTTTAAGATATGATTTAAGTTTAACCTTCTTCATAAAAAATGTTAACGATTAGCGTAATTTTTACACTTAATAAAAGCTTTATTCTTAATTTTTTTACTCATTACAAGTCAAGAACAATATTAATCGAAGTAAGGTGTCTTTTGAAAAGGAAATTTGTCATTAGAATATCAAGTTCTTTTCGTACCAAATTACTTGGTTTTATCAAGTTACTTTGTGTTTAAATCGTTTTCTTTTTTTAAAAAAAGAAACAAACATAAATTTGGTCACAAAATCTTTAAAAAAAAAAACATGTTCAATTTTTAAAAAAAAAATTAATTAACAATATTTTACAAAGTATAGTAAAAAGCATAAATTTGGTCACAAAATCTGTCAGAAATTTCCGACGACATCCGCCGATGGCAAAGTATATGCCGTCGGATATTGAAGATCCCGTCGAAAATTGCCGACGGCGTTCTTCAGCCGTCGGAAAGTTCCGACGGTAGTAGGTGGCTATCGAAAATTTTCGACAGCCAAAAGATATCGTCGGAAAGTTCCGACGGTCCACCAGAGTCTGTCGAAAATTTCCAACCAAAAATACTGTTCCGCTTGAAAACTTTCGACGGATTTCTGCCCGTCTCAAAGTTCCGACGGTTCCGTCAGAAGTTTGCGATCGGAAGAGCACCCGTTGAAAAATTTATGTCGCTGAAGGCCTGTTTTTCAGTAGTGGAAGGATTTATGATATTGGAGACTTGTAAGGAGGAATAAATGAAAAGAGTAAATGTCTTGGAAGGCAAGATTGTTGTAAAAATGAGGGAAGAATGTCCTTCATTATGTGGGATCTTCCCTTATATGTAGTGTGTAAATTGGTATGTAATAATTACATGTATTGAATGCTTGACCAATAAGGGACGTTCTAGGCACATCTAGTAGGAACTTATGTCAGGTTCTTGACCAAGTATAAGCTAGTTGTTACAGAGGGAGGACAAATACTAACTTTACATTAAATGCGGTTGTCACATCAACTCTTAAATGATAAGGCATGCAAATTGGCTCGCAAGTTGGACTGTGGTTAAACCGCCTTCGAGGTCACAAGGTGGTCCGAGCTGTATTAAGTGAGGGACCTCAAGAGTCAACCTAGCAGAAGTGGATTATGTAATGTTACATCAGGTCGCTAGGTTAGGGACCTGGAATACGGAGGTCGAGGACTATGACCTAGAGGCCTTGAGCTCGTCAAGGTCATGTCACTCTCAACCGTGAGTCTGCACTGTCAGACTACTAGCTCGTGGTCTAGTGGGCTAGACGTTTGACCTGGGGATCGCTGACTTTGACCTGATACTTAAGGTATAAACAAATGCCCCATAAGAGCGTATGCTTTAGCTATTATTTGAATTTTGAATTCTCGAAGCATCTCTACCACGTGTGCCGTGCGGTTACCTCTGACTGGTACATAGACTTTGAAAAGGGAAACCGTCAATCAATCTTAATGATTGACGTCTCCGTTATCTTTTCGAGGGCATGCCACTTCGCCTCCCCTTAGCCTTTATATACCAATTTTTTCGTCCGATTTCATTTTTCCTTCATACTTAGTTTTCAAGCTTCTCTGTAAATTTCACAATTATTCAGCTCGTGAAGTTCACCCTACTACTTTACAAATTTTCCAGAAGCTTTCCTCGAGCTGCAGTTCCTTTCCTTTTGTGAAAAGGTAATAGTTCTTGTTCTCTCTCTTTCAAGATTGACAAGGTAGCTTCGAACTTCGCTAGAAGGTTTGAAGATTTTCCAATCTTTTCTTCCCAATCATAATCTCCAATCGATGGCTGGTAATAGCGAATCTAGGGTATATGATATAGGGAAAAATATTGAGGTAAACCCACAATGGTCTAAATCTGAGGATGAAGAAGTTGCAAGCCTTGAGGAGTCTGGGCAAGTTGAGGTCCAGGTTGACTAGTCGAAGGAAGAAGAAGTGTCGAATAATGAAGGTTATGACACCAAATGTGAATATTTATTATTTGTTTTATTCTTTTATTCTTCTTAGTTTCAGTTCAATTTCACAAAACCCCCATTTTCACTGTTGACACGAGCACTTAGATTTATCCAATGCTCTCTAAGGGTTCAACCCTTACTCTCCGTTTCTATAAGTTTTAATTTTAATTGAGTAAGATATTTGTTATTTTGACGTATTCGAAATGCGACCAATTTTTGGCGCCATTGCCGAGGAACGAACCCGAGTCGTTGTAGTATAGTGGTGAGTATTTCCACCTATCACGTGGGCGACCCAGTTTCAATCCCTGGTAATTGGCGCGGTTGCCGGGGAACAATGTGATTAATTTGAGTATTCCTGTGTTAACTAGTTCTACTTTTATAATTATTTTTGTTATTTTCTTTATTTTGAATAACCAACGCTACAAAAAATTATGGCTTTGGAAATGGATTTTTGAGTTCCTGAAACCATAAAATCCATTCCCACAAGTTATTAAAAACATATTATTTCATATAGAAATTCGTTACTTTTCTAATGGTGGCTGATAGTATCCTAACTGAAATTCCATTGGTAATCATTTCAAACTGAAAATCCGTTGGTAATCAAGAACAAAAATTCCATTCCAAATACTTTACCTTCATCCATAGAAATTCCGTAGATGAAAGCATTTACAATTGCAAACGGAATTTCGGTAAAACAACCATTACATAATTTTGGTTTGAAATTCCACTAATGAAATTTTTGTTGCTGAAATCATGGAATATTACCAACGGATTTTTAGTAGGCAAAATCGAAAACCATTAGCTATGGAAAGAACAGGTATTCACTCAAGACCGACACCGACCGAACCAGCACCGAACCGATTTTAATTCAGTCGACTCATTTTAAAAACGGTTTAGATTTTCTATCTTTAAATTGTTTTTAATTTTAGACTATCACAAATTTTAAAGAAGTATCTCGTTGGAGCTGGACCCTGAGAAGGAAATAAAAATACTTTAGGGTAAAATATACAATTTAGCAGTATAACCAACTCACCAAACACCTGAAATATCAATTTGAATGGCTTCCTTTAAATAATTGAAAACCACCATCAATATTTTGTGGGTTTTCTATGTGGGACTTGGGTCTTCCTATTTCTCTTACTCAAAATCTATTTATATTATTATTGTGTGGCTTCTGAGTTTCTTTAGATCTGATCTAAGATTTTTGGGTTGTCTTCTGGTTTGTTTTTTTCGTTCAATTGCTGAGATTTCGTCGGTCTTGTGGTTTCAGTTTGTTATCAGTGGTTCGGCATGCTTCGGTTCGATTCGGTCCAATTTAATTCAGTTTACACCCTCCAGGTTGCCAATCAAACCGATCCGATTACATCCTCTCACAAACTGACTGAACCGAACTGGAAAACCGGCAAAACTGACCAACTCAGTCTAGTTTGGTTCGGTTCGGTTCATCGAGTCAACTTGGTTGAGTCGGTTAAGATGCCCACTCCTAATTGTCCCATATTATCCGAAAATTCAAAAATTGGTTGAAGGTTATCCAATAAAGAATCGATTCGTGTTCTGTGAAGCGAGAGAGCAATCGGTTGAGAATGGGATAAGAGACAAAAGGTAATGTAGATAATTTAGGAATAATAAAGAAACTACATCAAGAATAAAAAAATAAAAAAATCTAGTACACCAGTGACATCATTAGTAAGCTTACAATGTCACACCAGTGGCGAGAAAATACAAAACTAAATAAATTTCTCTTATTATTAATATATATAAATTATTAAGTCCAGATTTACCAATGAAAGAATTGGTAGAGAATATCGGTTTGAAACATCAAAGTACTTTCGCCAACGGAAAATTGCTTTAGATAGGAATACAACTTTGCCAACCGAAAACCCGTCATTGATTACCATCGGAAAATATTTCATTTATGAAACTTAGGAACAAAATCACCGTTGTTAACAATAATATCACATTTGGCAACAGAAAATCAATTGAAAATATGAATACTCCTTCACCCACCAGTAACTTGTTGCTAACCTCCAACGGATTTCAACAGAAAAATTTTCGTTGGTAATTTTGATACCAATAAGCCATTCGTAAAAACGATGACGAATTTGTTAACGGGAAATCGGTTAGCAATACCAACCAGAATCTAGTTTCTAAGTGATTTACATATCTATGCATAATATTAGGTACAAAATATTGGTGGGAGAAAAAGGCTATACATTTACAAACAGAAAATCCGTTTTCAAATACCAACGAAATATTTCAGTTGGGAATATTTTCTGTTTGTGGAGGTGATTTATTTTGTAGTGCAATACCTGATCCTCTAATAAAAATCCATTGTTGTTTGACCCAGAGATCGAATAAACTATGCGCAGATTGAACGGACTATATAGGGTTCAAAGAGAACAACATGCTAATATAGAAGGCATGTGCCACTTAGCCACTCAAAAACTAGGTCGAGTGGACGATGTAAAACAAAGACGCTCCTTGGGAGGCAACCAAAGAAGGGAGTATTTTTATTTTTTGAGTCTTCCGATCTTTCCGTTAATTTGTTTAGATCTCTAATTATACAAGTATCTTTTATTTTTGTCTTCAAATAATGGTATGGGTCTTTAATGAGGAAGTAGGGTAGTTGGTATTAAAGAAAAAGAAGAAAAGAAAAGGAAAAAAAAACCTAAAAAAAGGAAAAAATTAATTTTTGTGTGTTTTTCTTTATTCCTTTCCTTCTTTTTGTTTTGTTTGATTCTACATTGGGGACAATGTAGAGTTTAAGTGTGAGGGGAAGGAATTACATGTTTTGTGAGACCTTACTTATTTAGTTTCATGTTTTTCTCTTGCTTTGTGTGTTTTTACTGTTTTCGCGGTTTAGTTTCGTATTTTTGTCTTGATTTTTTTTTTTTAAATCTTGGTGGTACATGAGGTGGCAACTTGTTAATTTCTAAAATAAAAAAATAGTAACTTTGCTGAAATTAGAATCTTAAGCAGTGCCAGAGTATAAAATTAATAATAATAAAAAAACCAGTTTGTACTTGTAGCCTGAAGAGATTCATAACACGATTTAATAAAGTGATCTCGCACCTTCTATTTATTTTCTTTGCCTGAAATTGGTTATCATGCAAAAATTTAAGGTACCTAACCAAATAGATTTGTGGTTTCCTTATGAGGTCGAGCGAGCTCACTACCCTCAGAGGGCTGCGAGGCGGTAAACACCCAAATGTTCGAGGCCGGATTCAGACTTTCGCTACCGAGGATAGTAGCTGAGTACCTATAGTACCTCGACCTGGCTCCTACCCAAGTCTGTCCAACCCGGTGGAAGACCTTGATTGGCCTCCTTGTTCTGTGGTAAGAGAATGGGCATGAATTTCTGCGACCTGTAGAGTTTCTTGCCTACTACCAACTAAAGTCTAGCAGCACCGATAAGGGTTGGTACTACATCTTAGCTCAATCTAAGGCTAGGGGTACATATCTCTGGGGGAATCTGGTAAAAAGCGTTCCAAATTCAATTTCGGGCTGGAAAGACAAGTGGAGTCAGGACCACTTATGGGGAACATAGTGAGTATTGTTTCAAATCGTCCTTTTCTTGACCTGTTTCATGTAATTTTTATCTCTTTCCTTTGTTCGAGGCTCTAAACGAAGCTTACTATTGACCTCGCCATTGGTTAAGGAAGTGGGTGCTATCTTTAAACTGAACAAGGACACTCGGCACGCGAGTGACTAGGTCAAAGAGGAGAAGCTGAACAAGCACCGTCTCTCGGTCAGAGAAGGAGATTACATCTCCATGAACCCAAATAATTGAAAGGCACGGCTCGCTTTTTTTTTTCTTGAGTGCCCACTTAATGTCGTGCTAATGTTTTATGTTGTGTAGGGAAGAAGCGAGAGGATGCTCACGACTTTAAGCCTCGAGATGTTCAATCCCCTACTCATCCAGGCTCGGCTGTGGCCGAATCGATGCCTCTCTCCAAAGTAAGAACTTGTTTCTTGAATTTTGGATGATGGAGTTGAATGTTAAATTGTTAAGTTTTGGAGGTTGGAGTTGGATGTTGAATTTTGGATGTTGAGTTGGATGTTGAATTTTGAATGTTGAACTTTGTAGTGCTTAGTGCTTTAATTGTTGATAGCTCACTAGTTAGCTTTTGTAGTTCTTTATTATTGGATTATTGATAGATTTAAAGGGTTTAGTTTTAAAAGGATAATTTTCTAAATGATGCTATTGAACTTTATTTTGTGTGGTATGGATAATGCAAATAAAATTCTATAGAACTAGGGAGCACAATAAGCATAAGGATCGAGAACTAGATAGAGTACTATTCATTAATCCTTTGAAGGAAAAAATATATTCTTCCTGGAAGATTCTTTGCACTTGATGCTCTTGATAAGAACACAGCTAACAAAATAGGGCAATGCCATTTAACTAGTATTTGACACTATATTGACAATCAGCAAGTTGTTTGAAGTTTCTTTGGAGAGGTGGGAGTCAAAGCAATCTCAACACCACAATTTTAATGTCTAGGATTAGGAATTTTGTTGAAGCACATTGTTAATTCAATCAGTCCTCCTTTCGAAGCCGATCTATTTCTATAGAAAATTCACTAATTCAATGGCTATCTTCTTATCCAAGTGTTTGCAATTTACATTCCTAATAGATACCAGTGATAGCACGTGTACGCGTACCTTTAATGTACTTTCTTAACAAGTTGGGATGCAAAAAAAAAAAAAAGGAAGTCAGTGAATTACACAGCTGAAGAATACATCATCTTATAAACAAAAACATGAATGTCAAAGTGATACTTCAATAGGGTGCCGCCTAGCCACCTCACGAGCACACGAGAAATTTCAATATGACTGAAGTAGGCGTGCCCAAACTCTAGGACTTCTAAACAAGAAATGACCTATAACTCGCTACCAGAAGTCTCTTTGCAGGCTTATCC
The DNA here is from genome assembly GCA_963692815.1 of Nyctanthes arbor-tristis. Classification (NCBI taxonomy): domain Eukaryota; kingdom Viridiplantae; phylum Streptophyta; class Magnoliopsida; order Lamiales; family Oleaceae; genus Nyctanthes; species Nyctanthes arbor-tristis. The sequence goes on from CAVNYN010270457.1 coordinate 81,635, forward strand.
ACCACTTCATTCAAATTTAGCTTTTAGCAAATATAATCATATAGAAAAACAAATGGGCAAAATGAAAAAAACCGAGTATGTTAGTTCTCTAAAGTCATCCCATCAGAAAATACTCAAGCAAACTAAGCACTATCTAGAAACAAAAACCAATGTGGTTTGAATTGTGTCGCATTGGTTCGATACTCACGCTCTAGACGGAGAGCACACCTACCTCTTTGCTAATTTAACTCCCCTCACCAATATCCCCTTGTAAATAGAATAAAAAAAACGAATAGCAACCTCTTGCTTCTTAGCAGCTTCAAAAGTCTTAGCTTGACATGTTTCTCGCTTTGTGCTTTTGGACTGCTTCTTTTGATATACTGCAATGTAAGTTTAGGAAAAAAAAATATCAACTAATAGAACCAAATGTTGTACTGAATATGCCCACCAAATGAGAACGTAAAGCCACCAGCTAATCACAAGTATTTTTCAAAGCACACAAATTTAGCTTACCAAGAATGAAAGCTAGTTGGTTCCCCTCCCCCCACCCCAAAAAAAAAAAGAAAAAAAAAATGGAGGAAGGTTCGTTAATTGAGATTTTTGCTGATCGCTGAAATCGAGGAACAAAACACCAGCGACTTCAGAACACCAGCTTTTTAGGTTCCTATATGCTGCTGTTAAGAACAGAAGAAGAAAACATATTATTGGGATGTTTTTAGTGAAAGGGGAATGGACCGAAGATCAGGATTTTGATGAACCAAGAAGTGATGAGGAAATCTTACTGAGAAATATCCTTAAATTGCTAGCTAAAGATAACGATATGCTGAATAGAATTTCTTCAGTAGTTGAGATTAAAACAGGTCTGTTTGAAATTGATGGTTGCAGCTCAACTGAGTTAGATGGTTTCAATGCATATTTCTTTTCAGAATTGCTGGGAAGTTCTTCTTCCAAGAAACATTGATGTCTCCAAGAGTTTCAGCAACTGCACTTGTGCTTAAAAAATGGAAGGACTGCAGGGCCCTCAATTTATGCATTGTTTTGAATAGGTGATCACAAACGTTATGAATGCCAAGTTATCCACTAATCAAATTGTCGAATTGGAAGGATTACCGGCCTACCAATTTGTGCAATGTCTTGTATAAGGTGATTGCCAACGTTATGAATTCCACATTAGCCATTTTATGCCTAAACTTATTTCCATTAATCAAAGTGGCTTTACCCCTTGTCGGGTGTTAATGAAAATGTTCTCTTGGCTCACGAATTAATAGCACTGCACAGAAAAGTCAGGGAAAAGGGGTGTCTTTTTTTTTTTTTTTGTTGGGGGGGGGGGGGGGGGGGCCGGGGG